>PNEQ01098876.1:6218-33966 GCA_003012365.1 Medauroidea extradentata | reverse complement strand
GTAAGTTGAGGGCTGCTGCCACATAATAAGATCTGACTACCTTACCGAAAACTGGATTGATGAGGAGACAGCATCGACTGACTAACACGCCCCCGTCGGGACTCGACCCACGAGTCCCGGCGGAGAACTGGTCTGCTGTTGATCGAATGAGTGCTGGTGGACGACAGACCTGGTCTGCTTGATAACAAGACGTTACTTCGGCGTGCTTGTCCTCATTATTGCGGCACTACGAGGAGGGTGAGATGAATTGTTGTCTTCTTTGATTTTCTAACACCGACCTAATAGCAGCCCGAACCTCTCTCGCAGTGTACACGTCTATTGGAACTTCCACCGAAGCTAGTGAGACGGAAAGAATAAACCATTTTCTAACGATAGTAAGCCTCAAAGATTCACCGACACTATTCATCTGCTCTCTAGTGATGTAAGGGCGGCAGAGATGTGAACGGAAGATAAAAAAGAAGATATAACGAATAACAACGATTCGCTTAGATTATCCAGCATTGCAAAGAGGTGACAACATACTCTGAGCTTTAGCAACTTGAAACCAAGTGTTTGAAATGGGCAAACAAGGTAAAGCTAAATACATTTACAATGCAATCCATTTTAAAGAAAACGTTATGGAACAAAAGTAGCCTATTCTGCGTAGTATTTCCAAGTATATATTAAGATGGAACTAATTTTTTATAATTGCAGTACTATTCATTTTTTCTTATAAATATATTTCACATATTAGAGCGCCACAAACCAAGAACTTCAAATGCTTTGTAATGTGCACGGAAATACGTTTTCTTGCGAAACTAATCCACATGTGTCCATTGTGCTAATGTACAAAAATAAAACACATTTCTACAACTACGGAATGTGATTGTTAAACCACCGTGCTCATTAAAAACATTGTTTCTAAGCCCTCTATAATAGCTAAAAGTGGTATTTTCAGACTGCAATACTTCAAATTGTGATTAATAACCAGATGTAAGCGAAACTAAAAAAAAATAGGAACGTGTTTTGAGCTTTGTTACAGTTTTTCCACTAATAATCTATAAGCAGAGGCACGATTATTTCGCGTATTGATTCTAGGTCCGGTTGAACGACAATAACGTTTACTTTACTCTTTCTTCTGTGATTAGACGACACCTATTGTAACACATCTTTGACGACTGCAAGCCAGTGGTAAATATGAAAACAAGTCGTTGTGGTAAGACGTGTTACGTTTAGAAGCCATTGGCTATTTGACTTTGGCCTGTGTGTGTCTAGGCCTGAGAAGTCTTGGCCTGTTGCCAGATTAATACGCGAAATATTCGTGCCTATAACTAAAAGTAGGGATCCATTCTTTTCGCGAAAAGAATTTTGTCTCACTATGTTTTAGTGCCTTACGTGCACAGCTGGAGTTCTGCTTCGTGGTCAGTGATTGGATATTTTAACTCTAACGAGCCTTGGAATTCTACCGACAAATCAGAGACATGTGGTGTTGTATGGACGTTATTGTAATTGGCTCAGTCAAATGAGATACGGCTCTACACATAAACACGCTGGCAATAATCATGAAGCAGAATTGCAGATGTACATGTCAGGCACTGGAACGAAGTGGGGCTAAATTCTTTTCGAGAGAATCAGGGGACCCTGATTATAAGGTCACCGCTTAGGTTCCAAATACATGATGCCCAAAACGTAGCAGATTCCATACCCATTTTCTGCTACCATAGAGAAAAGGATTACTAAAACAGAGAATGGTATGAAAACTGTTACGGTTTTGGGCATCATATGGAGGTACATCGCCGGGGTAGGCACGTGAAGCATTATCATCGAACTGCGCACGCGCATAGCGTTTGTTTACGTAAGTCGCCATATTGTGGGTGGCATAACAACAGCGGAAAGCAATGCACTGTAATGCTGTACGACTGTTCGCACTAAAAATGTAAACATGAAATTATTGTTTACGTAATCGGTATAGCCGCGATTTTATGGCGAAAAGATTTTTGCAACATTTGGTTTCGACGCGTCATGTGCACACCTGCAGCTCTGCTACATCGTCTGTGGTTGGATGGTTTTACTCTCACTTGCCTTGGCAAATTATAGACGTACAGACTCACAATAATCTTATTCTGATTGGTGCAGTCAAATGAGAAACGTGTCTGAACACAGACACGCTGCCAATAACCTTGAAGCAGAACTGCCGATGGGCACGTGAGTCACTGAAACAAAGTGGGGCAAAAATCTTTTCGCGACAAAATCGTGGCCCTAGTAATCAGTAATGAAGAGCAGTATCAGACGGGACAGCACAGCTTTCAAATTCCAAGGATATGACAAGTTACCTCGTACTATATGTATATACATTATAAACTTGATGCAAGTAAATAAATGTTTCTTACCTGTGAAAAGTTAACCCTCTGCAACTGCCGAATCTGTTAGTGCAGCCGAAAGCTGCACAAACTTTCACCATAAATATGTATTTAAAGAAAAACTAAAACAGTTCAATTCAACTCAATGTTAAGTGTGTAAGTTTTTGCCACAACTACGAGGTCTGCTTGATGATTCACATTTGCTCAAACGCTTCCACTCCATAGACTATTAGTAGTATGATTTGGCCGTTTCCAGGACAGGATTCGGAATGAGACGTCCGCCCGAGTGAGGCCCCACCCGCCATGTTGTGACGTCACGGCCCATGCCGCCATGTTGGATAACCTTGACCTTTATCCGTGACCTTGAACTTGACCTTGAGTGTTAAATTACCAAAACTTTCCAAAATTTCAAAATTTTACAACAAAATTCTAAATTTAAAAAAATTCCCAAAAAAAATTAAAAATTTTAAAAAATGTCTAAATTGAAGAATTCCGAGAAATTCCGAAAAAATCCCGAAAAAAATATTACCTCCGTCTTGTTTCCGAAGCATCAGTGTCGATTCTGTGAAAAATACTTTACCCGATTCTACAATGCCCATCGATACGAGAATGGGTGTTTGTACAATCCAAGTCGTTTATTGAATATGTGTGATAGGTGTAGTAACATGCTTGCTCGCATTGATGTTCTTGTTAGACACAAGAAGACTTGCAAAGGTATGAAGCTTCGACCTCAAGAAGTGAGGTGTGTATTTTGCACGAGACAATTCACCAACGAATGTGCTGCCAGACTCCATGTGACACATTGTTTCCTCAATCCATATCGAGTTTTACCTCAGTGCAACAAATGTGAAAAGACATTCTTTCGCACGGACAGCCTACATAGGCGCCTAAATTTCTGCAATGGTCAGTGTACAGATAATAATGTTCTGGTTACAAAATCTTCCTTCATAGACTTAACTGACTATAAAAAAACAAACGTGCTGTAACTAACCCATACAACCTTAACAATTAAAAATGCTTTAAGTGGGCAATATTGACGAAATGTGTAGAAGATTCAAACTCGCAGCGAATAGACAAACGATATACAGTACTGGAGAAGAAATTTGATTTTACTGGCATCGAGTACCCAACACCACTGCAGCAAATCGAATTTTTTGAACGGTACAACAATGGTGTCTAAGTAAATGTGTATGTTCTGACTACTGAACTAAAGGTAATGCCAATTCGTGTGACATAAGAAGAAAATCCAGAACATTTCGATCTGTTGCTGTTGAAGGATGAGAAGTGTATTTCACATTATTGTTACATTAAGAATTTATTAAGACTAGTACGGTCACAGCTAACTTCGAAAGGGAACAAGGTTCATGTATGTAAAGTATGTTCCAAGCATTTTGGTGATCATCCATGGGAATCTGGACTTACTGGGAAACAGTGCCTTGAAATGCACAAAACAAAATGTTAGCCATAACATTTGCAAGAGAACCAGTGTGTTTTAGCATGTAGCAGTATGTAGAAAATATATTGTGAAATAAAGTTAAATTTTTTGAAAATGAGTGTTTTTTTTTTACCCTGAGTGATCAGTGAGTATTATAATTAAATTCTGTACAAACATATTACATTAAATGTGCAGAAAGGTAGAGTCATGGCAGTAAAATAAAACTTGCATACATGTTATATATTGCATAGCCTAGTAGAGGGAAATCTGTATCTATACAAATGTAATACTGATGGTAGGGGAGTGGGTGACATGTACTGACAGGAACGAAGATGAGTTAAGGTCGAGATGAAGAAAAGAAGAGGGGTAGGGTGGAAATTGGAGGGGAAGGAGAAGGGGAAGGGAGTTTTTAGGGTGAGAGGGTGTTGGGAAGGGGGGAAGTTAATATATACATGTAAAAAGTGGTGGGGAAGTCAGTGTGACGATAGAGCTCGTCTGGGTAAGATGTGTCGGTACTTGATGTAAATATTTTATGAAAAAGTATTTTTTATTAAATATTTTTTTATTAAAAAGTTTTTACATAAAAATAATTTTATTAAAATTTTATTTATTAAATATGTGGGGAGTATAATGGAATGCGAAATCGAAAAATTATCAGAAGCTTTGGAAGAAACCCAAAGATGTCGTCAGGATACAAGATGGCGTCCGGAAACAAGACGGAGGTAATATTTTTTTTCGGGATTTTCCGGAATTTTTTAATTTTATGAAATGTAGAATTTTTTTGAAATTGTGAAATTTTTTGGAAATTTTCGAAATTTTGGTAATTTGACACTCAAGATCAAGGTCACGGATAAAGGTCAAGGTCATCCAACATGGCGGCCGGGGCCGTGACTTCACAACATGGTGAGTGGGGCCTCACTCGGGCGGGCACCTCACTCCGAATCTTCGGCCAAATCATACTACTACTATTACCTCCATGATCGTGTTGCGTCCCATAGCACAAATATATCGGTGACAATCTTGCACGCTATTTCAGCGCTTGGTTCGTTGAGGTTGATGCGGCATTTGATGTGCGTTTTAAGGTCGCACATTTAGCTCCGTCGCTTCTGACCCTCTAACGCTCAAAATCGCTCACGGTATGTGGTGCTCTTAAGAGTTTTAAAAAACTAAAAAACTTCTGATAAGGCAACATTATTTCAGAAAACTTGCTTAGAAAATTTTATTTTTAATTGTAAACATGAAAAATTTCAGTTTTAAACTCTGATGCGGAAAAATAGATAGGCAAGGGCCTTATTACAGCCTCTCGCCGTGTTTCTACGTAATTTTCACTGGTTTTCTCCGTATTCGGCTCGGTTAATGCTAATATGGCTATTCCTATTGCTACTTCCTGGACCAAAGTTCAAATTCGAACACTTGCAACGTTGCTAGACACCACTATCATGACTACGTGACATATTATTGTATTGTTTAATGTGGTTCTCTTTTACGCCAGTTAAGTTTACCTTAATTTTGTGAATTACAATTTGAGTAAATAATTTAATTGTTCCATTTTTACGACGTCTTGGACGAGAGTAAATAAAACTGCAAAAAAGTCGCGGCAGGAGTGACACGACCACACCGACATGAAAGACAAAAGATGTCCGGCAATCAGCACAGAGGTTTCTGTGACGTCAGCTCTACATAAATGGCGGACGCTATCAAAATCCTGAATATAAATTATATCGATATAATTCAAGTCGTATTTTAATTTTGCGCCCAAAAGTTTGGTGAAGCTAGTGAGTTGGTAGTAACAGTAAGCTGTATTAATTTATTTTAATAGAAGTTTTCTTTGGTTCACATAAGAAAATAATAACCTTTTTAAACAAACTTTTAATTGTGCCGTTATTTCCACACTTCGTGATGCAAGTGGGTATTTAAAATATATTCCAAATAAACAGGAAAAAAACTGAAATACGGTACTGTAAACATCTGTGATTGTCATACTAGAGTGGCAATATACTATGTTTAACAGTCTCACCAGAACACCAGTCAACATTACTACAAGGTCCTCCACCAATCAGGAGAGTACTTGCCTCTCATTGGCTGAGAGCCCACCCAATTACACATGCTCTGCCACCATTGGCCGGGCAGGTTACAGAGCATCCATGCTATATAAGCCCTAATTGTCTAGCTTGTCTTTTGTTCGTTGTCCACTGCTCACTGTTTTTGTCTACTTCCATCTTATTTTTATTGGGAATCTGGTTCTATTTGTGTCTGTCTTTTGTGTATCTGGGTGTAGTGTCGCTATCCAACTGAATTCTATTTTAAGAATACTTAGTTATTTAATTCAAATAAATTTACAGAATTCCTCTGGGATTGCTTTTTTTTTTATGTGTTTTAAGTCGGGTTTTTGTTCTTTTTTGTACTTTGTCATTCAACAAAATTTTGATCAACATAACATGAGCAACGGCGTATGTCCAAAAACCAATAAATTCTAACTGTAAACTACCATTGCAACAAACATTTAAAAATCTCTATGGACCATGTAACTGTACGTGCAAGATTTTTGTATTTGTCGCACAACAAGGGTTCGCAGTAATGTTTATTGTCCACCGCTTTTTTCGTGTAGCACTGTCGTACTTATGTGATTCCACGATAATTATGCAGCTAGACTTACCATAAAAAAGTTAAATTGGCAACACTGTTTTTCAGACTGTCACATCTGCGAGTCTTGGCGTGTGTTCACGTTGCGAGCTGCGCACTTTCGTGAGGGCGGGCACCGGTCGCAAACGGTGCACGTAATGTGACGCACGTTCACTGCCATTAAAAAAACACACGGCACGTGTGGATGCGCGCGTGGGAGGGACCAAGTGTTCGCCATATGTGTACACACAAGCAAGTGTACCGAGGTCTGTGAAGGAACTGCTCCGCATTCGACGGCACCACCATCAATGACTACCCTGTAAAAAAGTATTATTAAATAGTAATACAAGTTTTAGGGTCTGTTTACATATGAACCACCACGACGGTTGGATCCGCCTCTGATATATCCATGACATTATTTCGAGGTAGAACAGTCGTCTATAGTGTAAGAGATCAGCAATAGCACGCATTTTGTCATGTACTGGTACTTCTGTGTGTGTCCATATATATATATATATATATATATATATATATATATATATATATATGCATAGGCTATATGTGAGTATGTGTGTGATAATATACGTGTATTCATGTGTATATTCAGTAAGGCATCGATTTACGTCAGGGTTAGGTGCCTGAAAATAGCGAAGCAAACTGGTACATAATTCAACGCTAAAAGCATTAATCTATAACTGTAGGTTTCTTGAACCCAATTTACGAAAATTAAACAGTAGCAATCCTAAACAATAGTTTTATCCTACGTTTCAAACAAAATTGTTTCCAGTGTTACGAACTTCTAAGGCACAATCTCTGACGCCGGAACCTCGTGCATTTAACTGCGGCGCAAGAGATCACGCGTAACGAAGTAGTAATTCTGGATAAATATTTACTCGTAAAGTTGGCAAATACCATTACCTAGGATTGTAGTTGAGTATTTTATTCACATTGGCTTCGAAAAAAAAATGTACAGATCAATTGATGTTTTCAGCGTTTATTCATCTACCACACACTCTCAACTAGAATTGGATGAGCCCTGCCCTAATCCGATAGCTAGAGCCCGGTAATTTTCGCGAAAAGAATTTTGCAGCACTTTGTTTCAGTGCCTTACGTGTGCACCTGCATCTCTGCTATGTGGTCAGTGATTGGATGCCGTAACACCCAGCGTGTGGAGGTTAAACCCGCAAATCACAGATATGATGTGTGACAGTTATCCGTGTACTGATTGGCACATTCAAATGAATAACGACTCTGCACAAAAACACTCTGTCAATAGCCATGAAGTTGAACTGCAGGTGTGCACGTAAGACACTGAAACAAAGTGGGGCAAAAATCTTTTCGCGAAAACTACCGGGCCCTACCGATAGCCTAAGCTTTTTGGTACATACAAATGTTAACTCTTAGCGGCATGAATTGACCAACGAGAACACGCAAGAATGGATTAACGACATTATTCTGAATCAGCGGCTACTTAAATTTAAAAAAAAAAATGGGAACTCAATTATTATTAGCAACGTTAACCCGAGCGACGTAAAGCGGTATGACGTAAATCGACGACTTACTATATGTCTTTATATATATATATATATATATATATATATATATATATATATATATATAATTGTCATTACTATTCATACACAGCACAGGGCACGATCAAACTTCAGCTTGTATATAGGGCAACTGTTTATCGTTAATACAAGTCTGGTAATATCAGTAAACAATGGACTATTTACTTAAAATATTTTAGAACGCCACCACTGTTGTTTGAGGAAACAATTTTACCATGCCTTCTTTCTAAACTCTCTTATAGCTAAAGACCCGGAAATTTCGCGGGTTCAACAACCAGCCGGCTGGACTCCACAGTCCTATATACACTATGTGTTCAGCTACTTGTACATTGGCTGCACCTCCAGGGAATGGACAGTTGTATAGCCGATTCAGAATAAAGTGAGCACTAAAAATTTAACATTTGAAAAATATCACTAGCCGTTACTGCATATAATTCAACATCAACTATGGTCGCCATACACCTTGTATGGTTGGCATCGAAATTACGCAATATAGTTCCGTGTGTTTTCCTATTTAAATACAAAAATACAGAAACAATACCAACCGAAATCTACGTAACTGTATTTTGTGTAATTAATAAACTTTTTTTATCCAACTGTATCGCTTCAATCTGGCTGCCGAAATTACCTTGCACGCGCAAACATCAAGTGACGTGTCCGGAGAGGTTAAACACGTCCCGTCTTTAGCCGCTACTCGCGGAAAGATACGAATTGGCTGAAAATAGAATTTTAGCAGGGCTTTGTTGAGTTCTCACTTTATTCAGAATCACCTATACATGTGACAAGGCAGCGTGGGAGTCTGTGAGCGTTTTCATGCACGTTTGTGATTGGTTCGCAGTCCTCAAGGAAGAGATTCAAAGAACAGTAACCCAAGCACGAAAGTAATTAACATGTACAGGAGTTTGAAATCTGACGTATTTTCTAATTAATCTTCGAAATTCTCGGATCTCTGCCTACAGTCTGTATCTATAGATGGTGGAAAACTGTGAGAATATTTCCTATAGGCTGCTCACTTTAAACTGAGCATGCTTTGACATATATATTAACCGATACTTATAATTTATTTGGGGCAAAGGTGATTAGTTGTCACCGTAGTGAAACATGAACACAGTTTTTTTTTTTTAGATTAATTACAGTTTTCATATTGAAATAAAGTAAAGCTGAATACATAACAGCTGAAAGAAAATTGTAAACAGTGCTCATTTTATCGTCAACAGTCTATAAGAGCGCATTCTTCAAACCGATTTATGGGGTCATGTAAAATTGAGGAGAAAACTTTCAAAACCAGACATGTCCACCATATCTATCTGTAGAAAAAAGTGAGTAACCATTATATTCTATAGCACTATCTGAGAATAAACATACCCATTCCAATAAGACATGTATTTTTTATGGAGTCTGAGTTCATACTCGTATGTAACATATGTTATTTATTTAGAAAGGGCATTTTGGAAATGAATACAATACATTGAAGAATAGCAAACTGCCAACCAGTATCTCTACATACATTGGTGACGAAGCTTATACATATACCTTTCCAGCAGTGTAGAGACACCTAAATTTCGCGAAAATATTCCGTGACTCAGTGAAATTTTTACCAAATACTTCTTTGAATATGGCGAAATTAATATTTACTTGAGCTATCAAAATATTTTTTTATCAAAACAAGTTACCAAAAATCAGCACACCTGATTTTTCTAACCAACCATAAAGTGTAGTTTAAAGTACTTACGCCGGACAATAACATATTTGGTATTGGAAATAGACGATTTAAGATCTGTTGTGCAACCATACCTCTATGTTTGTGGATGCCGCAGTTTGAGATCATACACCGAGAGTAATTTTTCAATTTCTGTGACGCTTAGTATTGAATATAAATTTGTAGATTTATTCATTATGATTCATTCAGGTACTAACATTACCGATAATACAATTTCTACAGGAAACTAACAGTAAAGACGTACATTTTGTCATTAGATATAATTTAGTCTTGATCGTGGATGCTAATGAGCGATCCTCAAAGTGTTCGATTCTTGGTGTTATTACATATTTTAGTAAGAGTTTGGCTCTAAAATCTGTGTACAGATAAACAAATATATATATATATATATATATATATATATTACACTTGGACAGCAATAATAAAATTCACAGTTTAATCTTCCTTCAGTAACAATAATATTTATCTCGACTTGAACAAACCAATTATATCGAAAATGTTGTTTATCTGAGCCAAACGTTTCTCTAAGAGCAATGTTTTTTTTTCTGAAAACATTGAATCTCATTCCCACGTTATTTGATTCGATTGTTTCAATTGTTCAGCGTCTTGGACGTGTTGTGTCTTGAGTTACATCCGCATGATAAGCACTAACGTCATTACTTCATAATGACACAGGGTCAATAACCACAGGAGATTAGCGAAGGCAAATTTTCTTATAAATGACCCGTAAGAAACTTAAACAACTGTAAAACGGAAAACTACATATGAATCTGGAACTGGCCAAAGGGACTAAGTCCACTTTTTGAGCAAATTCAGGTTATACGAGATTTCGACTCTCCAAAGCATTCTCTTGACTGTCGGCAGCAAAAAAAAAAAACCCCTGTCCTACACAAGAAATATGTTAAACTGACTAGTCCATGAATGTGCCAATAGCGCATTTTTTTGTTTGTGACTTACATGATTGTAGTTGAATAACAATTTTCAATGTGGCTTAGTAGTTTTTTCACTAGCGTATACTAAGGTTCCAATAATGTACACCAAAGTGTAATACAGAAAACTGCTTTATGGGCAAAAGGTACTGGGTGGTGTGTTTGCAAAATATGATTCTATGTATCATATCATTAGTTTTTCACCAGAATATACCAACATTACACTAATATACACTCAAGGCATTATATTTTAAGTCCCATTGTTAAAAAAAAATGCTACTTATTTTGTAAAATGTATCAATTCCAATAATATTATTAATTTCTAAAAAATAAAATATAAATGCGTGTCTGTGTCAGTTATGTTTCATTTTATTCCACACACACTGTACTTTCAAGTTATCCATTATTGATTACCTGCTTCACTCCCAGATCCACTATAGTAAGTATTTTGTTGTTTCCCAGCAATCTACTCACTTGGACTTTGTCCCTTTTGTAAATTCCTGATTCACGAAATAAGTATACCTATTACACGACGTTTTTGTGATTCCGAAAATTGCACATTACCCAGTTTACACATATTTAATATTTATTTGTCGTAAAAGGCAGCATCATCAAGAACTTTTGTGTTTCAAAATCGTTATCAACGAGAGGATCATCCGTTTAATACAAAGCCACTGGGCAAGCCCTCGCACACGTGTTTCGACATGCCTTGACCTTCCGTCATAAGGAAAATGTAGTCGACCATAAATGAAGGCTTTCTCGGAATACTAAACATATAAAATGTTGAAACTGTTGCCACACCCTACACACACACACTCACAGACAAACATACGCCTTACGCTGATCGGCAGGAGGTGTTTCCTCCATGTTGCTGGTCAGGGAAGCCATTTTGCTGGCGTGTGTGACTGAGTTCGCTGTTCTTCTGGCTATTTCACTTCTGTATACCTAAATATTCTGTGCCAGGGACATGAAAAATTAGAGTTTTGTTAAGGGTACAGACTATAATGCTAACAACTATAAGTTCGTGTATTTTTGCTACTGGCCGTTTGATGTTCCCGAGCCAGTAATGAAGATCACCTAAATGTAAGCCCAATCATGTGGCGTCTCTGAACAGCCAATCAATGGCTGATTTCTGCTCGAGTACATGGATATTCTCGGAGACTACACTGTAAAAAAAACTTCGTAAAATGTATAGGAAGTAATGAACCTAAACGCAGCATGGGACAGTTACAATACTTTCGCCTTTTATGCAAACATTTACAGTTGTTAACAATATAAGTCTGGTTAACTTCAGTATACATTTCACTGCTTTATAATACCGTTTAGGAGTGTTACCATGGATGTCTGGGAAACAATTAAACCATAACTACTTTCTTAGCGCTCCTATACATACGAGTGGCAAATTTACAAACTATTTTTTAAAGTTTAGCTTACAGGTCAGAGAACCCGCTAATTTTTCAGGTCTCTAGTTATATGATGTTTTTAATTTTTTTATGTAGCGTGTCATGTTATTCTACTGCAAAAAACAGACGAGTGGTATCACAGCAACCCTATCCTGATTGGTGCAGAGAAATGAGTAACGTCTTTCTACAAAGACAAGCTGCAAATAACACTGAAGCCCAACTGCAGATACGCACGTAAGGCATTGGAGCAATTTAGTGCAGAAATTTTTATTCCGTCAAAAATGTAGACTAAAACATGTAGGGCTTACGTATACAAACAGAATGGTCGCCACCAATCCGAGTCACTGGTTGCTGAATTTGCCTTATCCAGTTCTCCGTCTGCTGTCAGTATCACTGATAAGAAAAAGTAACAGAAAATTCTCGCATATCTACACTATCCAGATGAAACCGACAACGCGCTGACCTTGCCACTACGGGTATCCGTATTTTGGCCAAAAATCCTTTTGACTGAACGTTTCCGTTTGCAAACAAACACGTTCGATATTTGGTGTTATCTAGTATTTCTATTGGCCCAGTCAAACTAGGACTAACAAAAAACAGAAATATAACTTCAGACACGTAAATGCAACCATTACAAGTAGGAACACGGATTCATTACGGAAAATTTTTGCTGTTCTCTATAGGCTTCAATATAATGTGACAAAAAAAATATGTATCGATCTTCTTTTGTTATTGATATGTCCCCATCTGACTGGGCCAATGATAACTCTGATGCAGGACTACTGAACTTCGTGATTCGTCTTTAAACAAGTACATAACCACCTTCTAATCATATATGGCATAGAGCTCCACCGTTTTGCAAAAAAAAAAAAACAGTGGCAGGAAATTTTTTTGCGATTTTTCACTATATTTTATTTTAACTTAGCAAACAGTCCATTTTCCCTCAGTATATCACTATCCCTAGGCATAATTAATAACACTGTAAATTTTTATAACAATAAAAAAATCGTAATTTTTATTTTACTATCGTTATTGACATTACAATGGCTTTTCTTCTTAAGCCAATTGTTTGTTAAGTTCCACGAATTTTCTTTGTAAAAAAACCTTTGTAGTCAACCGAAATCACAGGTTTGTTTGGAATGGTAATTTGTATACAAAACACGACCTCTGATATGTGTGTTGCTGGAATAAAGTGAGTACATATAAATGAAAGTTTAGTAAGTGAACGGCACTTGCTTTGTTATATTAAAATAGAAAAGAGCTGACAGCATGTAAGTTTAGTTTGTCTCAGGGTATAATGTATGCTGTTAACCATCGCAAGGGCACAAATTCCATTCGCAATCTACACTCTTAAGAATTTGTTAACAGTTTAATGTACAAACCAGTACATTTTCGTGATTACATAACAGTTACATATTTTAATTTCATTACTGGCCAATGCAAGTACAAATTCAAGTGCTTGCACGAACGAATAAGTTGTATTTACAAATAAAACAGCCATTGTAAATTTATAAGGTAACTCGGTCGAAGATGTCATCTGAGGAAAGATGTCAATCATACGGTTTTTAAACATTTCGTTAATTATTATTTTTAATTTTTTTACGAAACTTATATTAGCTCGTTACTGACTCAAAGAACTGTCCAACGAAAATTCTAGTCCGTCCTATCGTAATATTATTACACGTATTTCTAGGCTCGGCGTCAGTTGCGTTACATAATTACTTTGGTTCAAGCTTTTTGGAAATTCTGAGAAGAAAAACATGAAATTTGCTATTGTAGCGTGAATTTAATTTACCTTATACCATAATACAGGCACCTCAGTTGAAATTTTAACGTTAATTTATGGCCTCAATCAGTACACCAATTTTTTTAGTGTTCTAAATTTGCTGTACTGATTGTGGCCTAAGTATACGTTAAAATTTCTCAACTGTGATGTGTGTACGATAAGGCAAAGTAAATATAATTCACGCTATAACAGCAAACTTTACATTTATTTTGCTTAGCTTAATTAGAGCGAAAAACAAACAATCTAACACGGGTCTCTATTTATGCTATTTTAATAAGATTTATTTTTTAAATCCTGAAAGAGGCAGAAATCGTAAAACCATTATATATAAATGTTGCAAATTGTTCCTACTATGAATCCTATTTTTTAAAAACAACATTTTTATAATTCTGGCTGATTATTGACATAAAGAAAATTTAATTAAGTTAATAATTAGTCAAAATTATACAAAGTTATGTTTTGAAAAAAACTAGGCTTCATAGCAAACGACTTCGTACCAAACACCGCTCCCTTTGCGTGGTTAGTCGGCACAAAGCTGCTAGATTTTTTTTCCACCCACAGCACACAAACACTGAGGCCTTCCTCAAGGTGTGATTTTACCGTGGCGACAGACCATTAACCTAACAGTAGCTGGAACGAGACAGACAAGGCAAAACCACGGCGGAGAAGGGAAAGAACACTGAGATAAACGTTACACAGGAAGCGTCTTTCTCAACACCATACAGAATTTCCCGAGTGAGAACGCGGCAATGAGGATTGCCCTATGAACTGTAGTTCTGTAAATATAAAGACAGCCATCAGGTTGGCTTCGGGTATTTTTTTCTGTTTCTTTTTCCGGGTTTCTGAAGGCACCGGACGCCGAACGGTGTGTAGATATTCTGTCGTTTGGCTTCGGCATTTTCCGTGATTATAAGACCGAGAGCAAAGATGTTAGAAGGGTCCAGATGGAGCATGTGGCCGGGAGTTGTAACCAAACAAATGCTTGAAGTGGCTGGTATCAATATGGCCGAATAATTAAAAAATTGTGGAAGTATTAGTTAGGAGGTGTGTAAACAGGGCTAATATATAGAGTTTTCAACCTAAAACATCAATTAAAGAGCATAATACATTAATTTACAATAAAAATTACCAGTGTGATGTGAACTTTTAGGGTTAAAGCAGTATGGTGGCTGGCAAATTTGGTGGCTACCTCTCCCACTCTTGGCTTCACTCCCCTCGCCTACATTCAGACCTTATGCTACCCCCGTGACCGAGAGGCCCCGTCGTGTCGCGATGAAGCGGCAAAGGCAACCCAAGCTCGTGCTTAGAACTTGTCGCTAGAGACATGCAGAATTCGCGTTATCATTTGATGGCAGACTAAACTTCCCTTTCTTATACATTACAGATCATAATCAGCGATTCAATTGGCCACGAAATTTTATGTTCTCATTTACGTCCTTACGTAGATAGGTCTCTCTACTGTACCGTGTAAGCATTCTCCACGGCAAATCACAATATCGGCCAGCGGGAGACGTCGAACGATCCCACAGTCATTTGGAGTCTAGTCAACTGTCAGAAAATAATGCGAATTTTGCATGCCTCTACTTATCACCAGGGATAAATAATTTTGCCCCAGTTTGTTTGAGTGCCTTACGTGCACTTCTGCAATTTTGCTTCATGGTTATTGGTAGCGTGTCTATGTGAAGAGTCGAATCTCATTTGACTGAACCAATTACAATAACGGTCCTGCAACACCACACGTCTGTGATATGACAGTAGAATTCCAAGGCTCGTGAGAGTTAAAATATCCAATCACTGACCACGAAGCAGAACTACAGATGTGCACGTAAGGCACAGAAACAAAGTGAGACAAAATTCTTTACGCGAAATACAGTGCCCCTGTTGTTGGCCTACAGTTTGTGTGGTACGCCTGAAGGTCGTTTTCAACCAATGACGGGAGCTGCGGTAAGCGCAGTGGCTGGAGCACTCGCGTCCCACCAAGGCGAACCGGGTTCGATTTCCGGCGAATCAGTACCTGTTTTTTCACATGTGGGCGCTGTGCCGCTGGTCGGCGGATTTTCTTGGAAATCTCACATTCTCTCCGACCGTTTATTCCGACACTGCTCTATACTCACATCATATCACCTCACACCGACCCTGAAGACCTAGATGTTGAGTGCTGACCAAAATCTCTTCACTCCACTGCAACCAATGATATAAGTTCAACTATATAATGCCTACTATCCTATAACTACGAACCAGCGGCGTATCTTGGTCGTGTTTCCAGGCATGCGGTGATAAACAATGACTAGAGATGATGGTAAATCGCGAGAAATTGTTGTGCCAATATATCCTTGGAAATCCTGTGGATTCTTTCAACATTTATGATTGGGCGATTTACGTCTGACACAACGTAGCTGTCTCCAGACAAACGATAGGCATCAGGAATTACTATACGGAATTATTATTGGCTTAGTCAAACAGAACAACAGCTCTACGGTCAAGTTAAAGCCAGTCATCGTTTCATAAGCTGAACTTACGTTGAACCCCAGCAGACAGTCAAGTTTTTCCGCGATAAACCACAAACTATGACTATCACTAGGTACCCCTGATTTTTGCGAAAAGAATATTGCCCCACTTTGTTTCAGTGACTTACGAGCACATCTGCAGTTCTACTTAATGGTTATTGGCAACGTGTCTTTGTGAAGTGATGTCTCTCATTTGACTTTGCCAATCACAATAACGTTACTACAACTTTACAAGTCTGTGATTTGCCAGTAAAACCCCAAGACACGTCAGAGCTAAGACGCCCAATCACAGATTATGAAGCAGAACTGCAGATGTGCACGTAAGTCACTGAAACAAAGTGAGGCAAAATTCTTTTCGCGAAAACCAGGGGTCTCTAACTATACACAACACTGAGTTGTCTGTGAGACTATTAGACTTGTACACTCTAAAATTTTTTTTAAATTTACATGGATATTCTGTGTACTTTTACAAATCCTTGTAAAAGTACAAAGAATATCCTTTTAAAAAGCATTAGTTTATGAAATTACAAAAGTAAACTTTGTAATACTACAAAGAAATTCCTTGTACCTATACCGACAGTTCCTGCACTGTAAATTATTTTGTAAAATATGAGAAGGCACTTCTTCGTAGTTGTACAAATTTTTGGAAATGTTGAAAACATTCCTTGTAAAATTATTAGTTTATAACGTTAAGAGGGTTTTGTTTGCAAAAAAACTTAGAAAAAAAATAGTAGCCTACAAAAATCGTAAGTTCGCTGGAAATTACTTATGCAAAGATCACAACCTCTGAAAAGTATTTTTCTGGAATAAAGTGAATACTTATATTAATTGCGTGCTTTAAAAGGAAGAATTATTACTGAACTTTACATTGAATGTATATAAATAAATTTAAATTGAGCGATGCGTAAGTCATAGTGGTTTAGGAGTAAGATGTGTAGATTCTAAGAGTAGGGTACTGGTGCGAAACTTAGCACCTCCCGAGATTTTTTTTTTTTTTTATTGTTTCAAAATAATCTCTTGTATACGTCCTTTATTCAAAAGTTATTTGATAAATAAGTTCAGTATTATTTATGAAGTACAATGAAAATGTAAATTTATATTTTCCTTATTGAAAGTAGCCTACAGCTACGAGGTTAGTCCTTGTAATTTTACAAACATAAACTTTGTATTTTATTACAAGGATAACCATTGTAGTTTTACAAGGAATTTCTTTCGAAACTGGGTTTCCAAGGGCTTTTCTTTGTGAAAGTACAAAATTTTTTTATAGTGCAGGAGCAAGTAGACTCTTCTTCAAATAACGTACAGGAAGCTAGGAACGTATTCTCCAAAAATATTCCTCGGTTCTGCACAACACGTGTTTATTGGATATGACAGGTAGGCACATTGAGTCCACGTGCTCAAAGCGTATAGTCGGAGCTTATATTGCACGTTTTAGAACACGACCCCCCAATTTTCGCGAAAATTTTTCTGCACCAATTGTATTAATATCTTAGTTCCACCTCTGCTGTTCTACTTCTTTGTTGCTGGTAGAGTGTCTTTGCGTAAAGCCTTTTCTCATTTGACCCTACCTGTCAGAATAACGTTACTGAGAATGACACACATCTGTGATTTGCAGTAAAACGTTAAGGGCACGGTTCACCTCAGTTTTAAACATCTTTATTTATTTTTATTTTTGTACCATATATATTATTTTCTTATTTCAGACATAAATTTCGATTAAATCTTCCTCTTGGGATATTTTTGTTTCTCTCATAGTTTTTGCGTAATGAGTTGTAAACGTCAAAATTTGCACTTTACGGTTTTAAGTACGCCACTAAAACCAACTGACATACCAAACCGACAAAATTCACAGTGTATAACAATGTTGTAGACTATTATTTGACATATATAAAAACAAAAATAAAATACTTTTGTATTTAATAAGAAAATGTTGAAAGTTGAAATGAAAATTTAAAAAAATATTAACAATTTTTTATACATACCAAATACATATTTTTTGTTTTTATCTATATCAAATCATAGCCTACAACACTGTAATATAGTGTGAATTTTTTTCAGTTTACTAGATCAGTTGGTTTTAGTGGCGTACTTAAAACCGTAAAGTCCAAATTTTGACGTTTACGACTCATTACGCAAAAACTATGAGAGAAACACAAATTTCCTTAGAGAAAGATTTAATCACAATTTATGTATAAAATAAGAAAAAAATTTCTGGTACAAATATAAAAATGAAAAAAAGTCGTTGAAAACTGAAGTGAACCGCGTCCTTAAGACGCGTGATAGTTAAATTCAGCCAATCACTGATCATGGAGCAGAGCGGCAGATTGCACATGAGACACTGAAGCAAACTGATGCAGGAATATAATCACCAAAAACAGGGATCTCCAACTATAACGTGGGCACGTAAAGATACGAAAGCCCGGTATTGAAAACGTCACCGAGAGTGTCTGGATGAGCATATACCAGCGGATTCTTGCCTGTCGCCAAATATTAATAATAGTCCCGTTTTTATTTTAAAATATTTTAAAAAACCACAAATCTCTGCGCGAGATATCCTGTTATTATGGAGGCCTAGATATTATCATATTAAAATTATAGAAATTACAGTTTTCCGTGTTTGTAGATTTAATAGTTTCAAGCCCTTATTTTTCCAAAAGCAGTTTTTAATTTGTTTACTCGAAAGTAAAGTATACCACCATATAATGCTATATAAACAGACGTCTGCTGAATAAATATATACTCCGCAAAAAAATCCTATCGAATTTTGATGAATAGTTCAGAATTTATTGACGATTGATTATTCTAGTAGTCCGCTCGACAACGTACCTTTCCGAGCCCCTTAAGAGTGTTCAAGTGCGATAAAATCATAATTGTATATTTATATGAAATAGTGTTTGTTTTGTAGACGATACTTGTGAGTGCAGTTTCCTCTCACAAAACAATTTTAGCTCGCATAAATTTCTCATAACGGTGCGTCAAAGTCAAAATTAGCATGTTCTGCTGCCATGTAAATACTGAAAACCACTTATGTAAGTGAACTTATTCACAGTGAAGTAACATACCACGAGCTACGTAATAAAATATTTTTAAAAAATCCCTTGAACTATTTTTGTATTTAAAAAAATTGCTGAATTTTTAATTTATTTCCTGAAATTTTGCGATTTTTTAAAAACTTCAAAATATTTTGTTATTTTCTTTTAAATACTTGATTGCATAGCTCATGGGATGTAGTATCACAGTGAATTATTTTATTCAAGTAGGTCAGTTGGTTTTCAGTATTTGCATGGCAGCAGAACAAGCAAATTTTGACTTTAAAATTAAAATTGTTTTGTAATAGGAAACTGTACTCACAAGTATCGTCTACAAAATTAACACTATTTCATATAAATATAAAATTATGATTTTATCGCACTTGAACACCCTTAAAGTGCCGGTCATTAATCTCAAGAATGGCGAAGGCAATGGGCTGTGGACAAGTGCTAGTCATTTTTTTTTTCAACGCCTGCATCATGGTGCTAAGAACATAGCTGAAAATTAACTAGGAATAAGCAGCGGCGTACCGTTGATGTGTTTCAAGTTATGTAATATTAGCTCTGACTGTACGCTTTGAACACGTGCCCTGTAAACAATATTTAACGTCTAATATGATGTATTCACTGACCTGTAGGCTGATATTAGAGACAATTTGTGGCCACTGATTGGCTGCTCGCTGACAAAGTGACGCCCCATGATTGGGCCTGCATTTAGGTGATCTTTATTACTGGCTCGAGAACATCCAAACGAGTCGATCGGCCAGTAGCGAAAGTACATGAACTTAGAGTTGTTAGCATTATAGTCTGTATCCAAAACAAAACACGAATTTTTCAGTTCATTAATTATTAGATAATTTTTTTCCTTGTTTCTTGTGCACTAACGGCCCATGTAAACTCACTGCTTAGCGCCGCACACCTTGGAACACGACCATGATACCGCAGAACATTTATCACTACAGAAGTGAAATACACGGTAGGACGGTAAACTGAGTCAAACACGCCAGCAAAATGGCTCCGCTGGCCACCAAAATTGCGCCATTCAACGTTACGGCAACTGTCCTGCTAACCGGCAGCCAGGCCAATAGGATACCTACCGTAAAATGCAAGAGCCAAACAGACATGGGATTGGAATAACCAGCCTCTAACAACCAATAAGCGGCCAGGTTCACCCGTATCAAAAAGAGCCGCCACTTTACTTCAAGTCTGTATTACTATTTAGTTTGTGACGATACTCCACTGAGGAAGACGTCACATGAACACGACGCAACCAAACGTAACTAATTTCTAATTTTGTTGTATTTACTTTAAATTTTTTTATCAGTGCCTGCCTTTGAAAAAGACAAAGTTAAATCATGTCGGCTTCATTTTATGCACTCAAATTTGAATAATATACAACGTCATATCATAACATAGGGCTGAATAATTAGATTACAAGCACAAAAAAAGCAAAAATTAGAACATTAAAACCAACAACAAATGTACCCACCTTAACAATACATAAGAACACTAACTTTCACAATATGAATCTAAGCTTCGAATAATCGTAGAAACAATTCAATAGTAAATACTTCTGATAATCTTTTATTTTAACGAACTAGATTAGAATGAATTTAAAAGAGTTGTATGTATATAAGCATAGCCATCTTTAGTAGAAGGCCGTGGCATTAGATCTGGCAACCCTCCCAAGAATCGTCAATTTAACACTTCTTTTGTCTCACCAACGGCTGTGGCTTCCCCTGATTCACCGATATGTAGGACACAATAGTGAATCAGGCAAAGCCAATGCCTATGGAGCACGGTCGTAGAAGAACAGGTCTGGACACTCGCCTATCTAACAATGTATTTTGCTTGACCCCCTTGTTGTTTGGCTGTAGTTCGTCAAGTTACCGAGAATGTCGTACTTTTTTGCGCTGTTTTACGGGCGGTCGGACTCAAACTCCGTCCACTTTTTTTCATTGTTAAATTTATAAAGTAAATCAAAATTGCTGGAGCCATTTCTTAAATTTGTGAACGAAGAAAGTATTCCATAAATTGATAAAAAAAAATACGTTTTTATAAATTGGTTATCTTAGCGGAAAGGAAGTGGGCGGAGTTTAGTCCGACCGCCGTAACATCAGCGCCAATAAAACACAATATTCTCGGTAACTTGGTGAACTACAGCCAAACAACAAGGGGGTCAAATATCCAGGTGAGTGTCCAGACCTGTTCTTCTACGGCCGTGCTATGGAGAGCTAACAGAAGTGTTAAAATCACCCTTCCTGGCAGGGTTGCCAGATCTAAGGCCGTGGCTTTCTATTAAAGACGGCCATGATATAAGCCAACACAAATAATCCCGACTGTACGACCGATGACTCAAAGTTAAGATCTGTTACCATTACGTTATAGGGTTTTCTTTAAAAGGTGTTATTGCTGCCATCATAAATTTTATAACATCCTCTATGTCGGATAATTGTGATTTGCTTTCTCGGATACAATGTGCATAATGTAAATTAAAGTGTTTTGCTAAGTATTTTATCATATTTTCAAATAATTCTTGCCTAAATCTTGAACCAAGAAGAGACGAAGAGAATTCAGAATGATGAGGTCTATGGCAGGAGCCTACCGGAGCTTTCGACTGCCTCTAAAGGCCGAAAGCAAGGAAGTGATAGGAGCGACCCTAGAACGTGATCATAGTACCACATCGCCTCTATGAACAAGTAACTAAATATGCGTACAGAGCTTGGAGCGGCGAACCCATGTTTTGACTGGATGGGACTACACAGCAAAGGCAAATGCATACCTAATGCATTTATTTTATATAAACCACTACGAAACAAGTTATGTTTTGCAAAGTTTAAGGGCTTGTAAACGCTATACAGGGCGTCCAGATACAAACTCATAACAGGCACACTGTGCGAATCCTGGGATAAATTGGAGTCGAAAATGTTAGTGACAAGATGTTGTACAATTACATTTTACATGCACCATGCTACAACATAGAACTGAACTCAGTCCCCCCTTGCGCTCCAAAGATCTTACTTATTTTACTATTCTTACTGCTGCTGTTCTGACCAGCATGGGTTCAGATTAAGGGCGTGGGCCCGAGTTTTTTCGCATTTAACGACAATTATTTTTTATAACATAAATGGGAGCCGATGTCGTAAAATCGCTTCGTAACTTTGTTATGACTGATTTAAACTGCATAAAATTATATATAAATTACAGACAAAAAGTATGTCACCTGATTTTCTTGAGCTGGAAAACATGTTTCGCTGAAAAATAAAAAACGCTCAGGTTTACCAAAAAAGAGGTTTTGACTTTTTTTACAATGGTTTTAAATATTAAACACGTACTCGTAATTATATATCAATTTTTCGATGTTTACTAAGCACTGGTTTGTTTTTTATTGTAAGTCTTGTAACCCGCACACTACTGTGCATGCGAGTCCCCTCCAACTTTCAAGGTCGCAGCTCGTAACGGACAGGTCAGAAGCATAGCGACAACAGAACGGCCCGGCTGAATACGCGAGGACCAAAAAACATTCGGTGGTCGGGCACGGGTGACAGCAAATACACTAATGGCTGATGTTTGTGAAACAACAGATAGCACAGTCAGACCTGCGCGCGCATCTCTTCCCCCCTTGTGGCGTTTACCCCGCTTACCTCGCTCAGACATATGCCGGAGACAGTACATTCCAGCATTGAATATCTCTGGTTTCCAAATATAGGTTTGTTTTAATAACGGTTATTTCTTTAATAAGAGTTGTAATGTATGTGATTTTTAATAAGTAAATGAAGAATCTGTGTTAGGTTCTTAGCTTCGTTGCAAACAGCTTCTTGCACTTTAATGTTTCGACCCCTGTTTTGGTAAAAAGATTTTTGCATCAGTTTGCTTCAGTGAATCGTGTACACATCTGCGGCTCTGCTTCATGGTCGGTGTTTGGTTGAATTTAACTCTCACGTGTCTAAAGGGGAAGTATTAGACAATTTTATTCTATTTCCAGTTTTTGAGCCACAATACTTATTCAAATGTTATTATCGACACTTTCTCTTCGACAGAGCATAGGGCATATTCTGGGTAAACTACTTGACATGAAAATATAATTAAATCATTCATTAATTTTTAATGCAGAGTCATTTCAAGATAATTCTTGAAAATTATCATATGATTCTCTTGCAATGATTACTAGAGACATGAACTTTTCGCGAAAAGAATTTTGCCCCACTTTGTTCCAGTGCCTTATGTGCACGTCTGCAGTTCTGCTTCATAGATACTGGCAGCGTGCCTTTGAACTGTGACGTTTTTCATTTGACTGTACCAATCACAATAAGGTTACTGTAACACCACACGTCTGTGATTTGCGTGTAAAACCCCACGACACACGAATGTCAAAACATCCAATCTCTGACCGTGAAGCAAGTCTGCAGACGTGCACACAAGTCACTGACACAAAGTGAGGCAAATTTCTTTTCGCGAAAAGTTCATGTCTCTAATGATTACGCATGACTAATTAATTAAAGATTCCGTTGTTATTTTTTTCAAGCAGTTTGATAATACAATTTGAATAAATGTTATGGCTGAAAACTGAAAATACAAGACAATTGTCCCAACACTCCCTCTTAACGTTTTACTGCAGATCACGTACGTGTGTTATTCGCAGTAACCACATTCTGATTGGTGGGGTCAAATAAAAATGTCTTTAAACAAAGACATTCTGCTATTAACAAAGGATCAGAACTGCAGAGGTGGAACTAAGTCATTGAAACAGATTGGTGCAGAATTTTTTTCGGGAAATCAGGGGTCCCTAACTATACGGAATGTGAATTTGTTACTTAGACGTGTCATTTACTTACTTAACTCTCCCTACGCTGCAGTCGCCAGCCAAGACTGCTGCTTATCAATAAAATAATAAATGAAAACATACTTATTAATAGCAGTGGCGTCATTTCTCTAAACGCAATATGACCGCGCAATATTAGGAGACCACGTGTAGGACAGATAACATCTCTCGAGTTAAACATTATCTTCGTTATCTTAGCATTTGAAGTTCGCATGAACGTTAGCGACACTTATAAGGAAAACATTTTAAAGTGTGTGATTTGGTCGAAGTCCGAACATGTTTTCTGGTGGTCGATGGCAATTCAAAGAATATACAAGATTGAAAAGTAAATTTTTTAAATTATTATGTCTGTAGTAGCAATATACATGGGGAGAAGTTGATTGTATAGTTTGAATATGTATCCAGATTAAAATAATTACATGGTGTTGGGAATGTGATGAATTTTTCAGCAATCTGCAGTAACCTTGAACCATCATCACCAACTTGACATTCGTGTTCGTGTTTGTACAGTAATTTATCGGTCTGTACGAATGTACGCTCCTGCTCTTAGGAATGTACACTAAATGTATGGACCTAGCTGAATTAAAATTTAAGTTATATAGATTCACTATGGCCAATACGTAGGAAATAACAAGTTACCAGTTTTCCTCCAAAATAAAAAACTGGTAACAGTGTTATGCTGAACTTGTACACAATAACAAATCAGCACACTTTTCTATATAATTCAATTATTTCTCGTAGCAGGACCTCTGTGGGCCAGATTAGTTGCTCGGCCATCATGTGTTACGATAGTCACGCTGCAGGTTGAACTTATTCTGCTGCAGACCAAGTAACTATAGTTGCCAATGTGGAATACTGTCCTAAGTCTGTCTCCGCCAATCTGTGGTCCCGGGCCTTATTTATTGTCACGGCAAAACATACCTTGAATATGAGAGAGTGTTCAGACGGTATGAGCAGGGACGGATCTAAACTTTTCTTCGCCCGGGGCAAGAATTGTGATTTTCTCCCCCCCTCCCTCCTTCATTACCCCAGCTATTTTTCCATCAGTCCAATCAACCAAACAGTAATAAACGTACCTTGCATACGTTTTGCGCCCGGGTAAATAACAGTATAACATTTTATTAGAAATACATAAAACCTGTACTTACTAACTACCATTAGCAGTTATTTAAGTGTGCATTCTAATTATAACTACTGTATTTATAACATTACGTGATGTTTATTATAACTACTGTATTTATAATATTACATGAGGTTCAAAGTTAATAAAAATACAAAAATGCGAAACTAGTAGAAGTCTAAACATTGATAAATATTGTACAGGATGTCTACAATGTCTTGTTACACCCCTGTATGTAGTTAATGCACATTGTTATGGTATTATTATGTTATGGTATCTTGTGTTGTAACATAACCTTAGGTATTCTGTGGATTAATGGCATGTATAGGATTGTGTGCAGACAAGGAATGCGAACCATGTGTGATACCAGCGAATACGCCTGGAACAGAGGATTGTTGTGAGTGCTTGGGTTCACGAACGTCATCATACCAGGAAGACACTTCGTGAAGTGTGTGCCAATTTCCAACAACGATTCCACAAAAAGGCGCCACCAAAACAAACCCTTCTGCTGGATTCAGTTTCTTGGACGTACTCCGTTGCAAATTGCAATTTGCAATGGAGTACGTCCAAGAAACTGAATCCAGTCATGCACTCCCACTGCACAGTTCTTTCAAAGATCAAACCCTTCTGTGTTGGGAACACAAACTCTTTGAAACATCAAAGATAAACCACGATCTATAAAAACCTTCAACCAGAGTGCAACAATGTCAGGAATTCGAGGAATCAGTAATGAGATCACCAAAGAAGTCGCTCCGCAAACGATCAGCGGAGCTCGGAATACCGCGTTCGACACTGCATAAACACATGAAGAACGACCTGCATATTCACGCATATCGCCCCATGTTCGTTCAGGAGTTATCAGACAATGATTTAGCCCGCAGACGGGATGCGTGTGTGTTGCTTCTTCAGACTTTTGACACAATCCCAAAACGTGGAAGGTCATTTTCAGTGATGAGTGTACCATACATCGGGGCTGTCGATCACGGAATGTTGTGTTCTGGTCTAAGGAAAATCCACATTATGTCGAGGAATTAGTGCATAATTCTCCACGTGTCATGATATGGGCTGCAATTAACAATCGACATTTGTTTGGACCATATTTCTTTGTTGGAACAGTGAATCAGACAACTTAGCTGGACATGCTGCGAACCTGGTTTGTGCCACAACTGGAGGAACTTGGTATTCTGTATGATGTGTGGTTCCAGCAGGATGAAGCGCCAGCCCATTACGCCACCTCTGTTAGGGAATTCCTTGCCGAGGTCTTTCGGAATCGTTCGATTGGCCGAGGTTCTACAGTGCTGCCTGCTCCACTTGAGTGGCCACCTACCTCGAAGCCCAGATCTCTCGACGTGTGATAATAGCCTTTGGGGCTTCATAAAGGAGTGAGTGTGTTGCACAGCAGCGCTACGAAATAACAGATGAACTCAAAGAAACAGTGAGACTTGATTTTGCTCGTATCAGCTCTCAAATACTTCTGCCATGAGAATGAAGGAGCCCAAACGGATCCACAGAATACTTAAGGTTATGTTACAACACAAGATACCATAACATCATAATACCATAACAATATGCATAAATTACATACAGGGGGTAAAAATACATTGTGGACAACCTGTATATTTGTTACACTCATTTACATTTTAATCCCAAGTAGAAATTTTTGGCACCACCACCTTCTAACCCAGTACCCGGGGCAGTCTCCCCCCTGCCCCCCTAGATCTTACACTGGGTATGAGTACTAAGTATTATGAGTACTTGGTATTATGACTCATTTACCTCGAGCACAACAATTGACAACTGTGCCGCAAATACATGCAATCGGAAGTTAACTGAAGAGAAATAAAATATCCGAGCCACGGTCGTAGAAGAACAGGTCTGGACACTCACCTATCTACCAATGTATTGTTACAAGTTTGAGAGCAAAAACTTTATATGTGGGCAATTCCCATGAGTTCTTTGGGATAGAGGTATATAATTACAAATAAAAGAGTTAAATTAAGTACTGGATTTAATAGCTCACAAAGCTACGAAATACACAAAACAGTAATCAACTAGAACTCTCACAACACAATTAGTTATGCACACAATTACTCCTGTGTCACAGACACGTTAATTAACTTTGACAATTAAACCACAAGAAAAGTCTACCATCAATTAATTAAATACTATAAATCACAATAAAATTCAGTCATATATCCAACCAACAGTATTTCTAATAATGACAATGTACAACCTTATCAGTCCGAAGTGGTGATGGCTCACCATTTGCTGCGCAGCACCCCGAGTGCACCGCTGTCTTCACTCTTGAGGTCTTCTGTTCGACTCCCGTCGCGCACCTCCTCTTCGCCTGTCAGCCCGCCGCAGCAGTCCTCTTGTATCGCCAAACACTGCTCCGAAGGTAGCCCCCTGCCGCCTCACAGTAGACTTTGACGTCACCAAGATGTCTTCACCAGTCTCTCTCCACA
>PNEQ01098874.1:0-54868 GCA_003012365.1 Medauroidea extradentata | reverse complement strand
TTTTTTTTTTTTTTTTTTTTTTTTTTTTTTAAGGTATCGCTACTGGTATAAATAGGGACATATGATTTTAACGAAATTATTTTTGCACCAGTTTGTTTTCTATGACTTATGTACACATTTATATCTCTGCTTCACGGTATGTCATTGGAAGTTTTTATCTCTCAGTGTCTTGTGGTTCTATTGACGAATCACAGACGTGAGGTGTCGCAGCTACTGTATTCTGAACGACACAGTTAAGTGAGAGACGTCACTTCGTAAAGATTCGCTGGTAGTAACCATGAACCAGAGGTACGAAACTGCGCGAATTCGTAAGAGCGAACATATTTCCCGAAAAACATGTTTTCGTAAGTTCGTTACAAGCTGATTATTTTTAAACAGTGTGCGTGACTCCTAATCGCTCCCGTGCCCGCACGGTTTGAACTGCTACTACCGAACAGAACAAATCCCGCGCTCACTGGTATGTATTGTAGTCGCCCAGAATACCCGTGAACTGATCTCTGACACAGTGCTACCACATGATTGGACAGCCAAGTTGCTTCTTTATTGTTGACTCAAGACCCTGCACGAGTTAAGGACCGTTTATTTAAATGGCATGAATTCATAATTGTCCGCAAATCCTATCCGTTCAGTGATAAAGTAACGTAATTTTGATTATACCATGCACTCCAGTAGAACTTTCTTGACGCTTTGATGCTGGAGCTCCGTATTGTTGCAACATACTGTGCACTGAGAGAAATAATTGTTTCATTATACTAAATATATTTGTTTAGGTGAGATTTGTTTCAACTAAACAATATTTTATTAGCCAGACCAAGCATCGAGTTCTCCAAACAAATTTAATTATTTCCCTCGACCAAATTAATAATTTAATCGCACTTTGTTTTGGCTAAACAAATATTTGGTTACTATAGGACGTCGAATAAATATTTTGTGTAAACAAACAAATCGTTACAACTTGTCAACAAAATTTTATTGTTAGTTATAAGTGATGACATTTGAACCAACATTATTTTTTCGATGGACTAAATGATTTTGTTGGCAAAACTATATCCATTTGGTGTACTTGTGGAAGGTGGCGTGTGTGAGCGATAAGATGGCGGACACTGTGTGCCTCAACTTTCAAAACAAAAGCTTGTGCGACAAGTAGGGCGTCTAAACTGTTATTCAGCATAATTAAAGGATCTTAATTTTAGCTATAACAATTCCAAAGTGGTTAACTCGATTGATCACAGAAGAAAATGCTATAAAATTGAAAAACCTAGCAGCTGCACGTCTGGTTCTTTATGCTGCGGTGGGCGGCGATCATTTTAATAATATCATTTGACGTCGTTTACCTTTTCGCAGACGGAAGACAAACAAGTTGGAAAATAATTGGGTACAATCGTACTATAATGTTAACAATTTCTATACAAATAACAACTCTATAAGCACAGAATACTCGTAGCTCAGCTGGTTAGGTCATTAATAGAAAGAGGCAAGTCAAGGGTTAATGAATAAAATCCCGGCCGGCCCATACTTTTTTTTTATCTTCGAAAACTTTTTTAAGTTTATAAAAAATAATTTTTTTTGTTCTTAAAGCATTGCATGTGCATTTAATACGTCCGACGAAATAATGTTATCACCAGCTAAATCTTTTGTAGCCTTCTGCTAACAAAATACAATCAATTTGCCTCAAATCGAGGGAACAAAATTATTTGGTACGAGCAAATAAATATTTAACTGCCCCTATACTAACAGATGATTTCGTTGATTCAAACAAATTTTGTTTGCACCAACAATTTTTTTCTCAGTGTGATAGTGATTATATATGAGTGGCAGCAAATAATTGAACGACATAGTCTCTAGGCCAGTCTGAGGCTGAAATACACGCATTTAAACGTTGACTGTCCCAATTAAAAACATCGATATTAATTAACAGTACGCGTTAAGAGTTACACAACCAACTACATCCTATTGGTTAAGAAATAAGAATAACAGTATAGGGAATTCTCAGTGAGTAACGGTACCAGAATTTGGGTACGAAAAGCGGCACAAAACTATGCATTATCTGGAAGGAAATAAATAAATAAAGTTCCAGAAGTGCGGATTGGGGCGGGGGTTCATAGATAAACGCTTCTTTCTACCGTAATTAATATTATACCTACAACACATATACGAATTTCGATCCAAAATGGAAATGGTTCGACACTCAGTACCGACTCAAAGTTACGTAAATTATTTTTAAAAAAATGTCCATATATAGCTATTTGAATATTCTGCTGTGTCAAACAAATATTACAGTTTTTGACAACAAAATAAACAACAAGGTAATTTAGTTTCAGCTAAATAAACCTTTAATTGGCACCATACAATCCTTGAACAAAAACTCTGTCAGCATATCCAACGAAAATACCCTATGATGAGTGAAACTGTGGAAGTTTTATGTCTTGCTGAAACGTTATTTCAATTCTTAGGTTGTAAGTAACAGGAATTACACACAATGCTTTTAACCTCCAACAAAAATTGTGGGTTGTTGTAAATTTAACGCCTATGAATGTCTGTGGCTTTGTACCTCCCAAACGGATTACATGATTTCAATGTTTTTTTTTTTATTTAAATATAGTTTCAATGAGATTTTAGCTTTATGTGATGGACATCTGTTCATGTGTTTAAAAGCTATGAGATTTTTTTTCCGAATCGTTGTGAGAATATTAACTATACATTTACATATTACTTATCCGATCGACTGGAATGTTGGCACATGTTTGTAAATATAGTGACCCGGCTATGGTGTGTTAACCAAGATAATGATGCTGTTCATATGTGTGTAGCGTCAGTGATTCAGTCTGGTTGTTCCTTGCAGCCAAGTTTTTAGCACGTCTTGTATTCATAACAAATATTTAATAATAGCAAATAAATAAATACATATATATATGTATAAGAACTTAAGAATACTGATGTTTTATACTGTGAATGTTGTTGGCCATAAAACTTTCAAATTTATTGTTTGTTTACATTTACGATGTAAACGTCGTGTATTAAAATACGACAGAGTGTTAGTTATTACTACGTTAATTTAGTACTAAAATACCAATAAGTCTTACATGATAACAAAAACTTTGATACTTTTCAAACTGTATAAAAAGTCAAATTAATTTCATTTTATTTTATATTTACAATAATTGTAGAAGTACTATGACAAGGATATCGCAGGTACATTATAGAACTAAATATACTGTACGTACAATGACAAGGACATCTCAGGTTCGTTGTAAAACGAAACATACTGTACGTACTATGACAAGGACATCTCAAGTACGTTGTAGAACGAAATATACTGTACGTACTATGACAAGGACATCTCAGGTACGTTGTAGAACGAAATATACTGTGCGTACTGTGACAAGGACATCTCAGGTTCATTGTAGAACAAAATATACTGTGCGTACTACGACAAGGACATCTCAGGTTCATAGTACTGTTACAAGGACATCTCAGGTACATTTTAGAACTAAATATCCGGACGTACGATAACAAAGATCCCTCACATTACTTTTAGAGCAGATTATACTGTACGTACGATAACAAGGACATCTCACGTACATTAAAAAACATATCACTGATATTGTGTCAAATAAGTGTAATTTAATATACATTTATCAACTGTCCTCAGAACTTAAAGTTTAATGGCGCTGAGGCATCAAAGGACTTAATACGTACGAGCACATATTATAAAACTGAGAACTCTTTGGTTTTTAACAATAATCTCTATGTTGCTCTTACATTATCGCTAGGGAATAAAAATATATCATGTACATTATACTTGTTAGCCATGTATATCGTTGCAACTGTTTATTATGTTCATTAAAATTAATTTTTACATGTGTGCCATTAAGCTATCACTCATTTAATTGTAGATGTCATTTCTCTTATTCGAACAATTAAATAATTACATTAAATGATAATTATCTGAAAAATTTTGCTTCAAAAATTAATATTAATAAATAAATTGAACTTATTTTAAGTTTAATTTAGCAATACAGTTTTATATCCTGTCGACAACATAAAAAACAAAAGCGCTGCTTATTAAAACATGTGAATGCACGAGAGTTTGACCTGGCACAGCAGGAAATACTGGGTGTTAATGGAAAACCAATTACCACCGAGGCAGAGTAATTCCATCAGGTAGAACCGTGACATATTATTTTGGCGGTCGCTGTAGTAATTACTGTAACATTTATCAGCTGTTTTAGGAAGTAAAACACTTCTCACGTAGTTGTACTTCTCGGCTGATACAGCGCACGATAATTGGCTTGGACGTAACGTAAGTACCCTGAAATAGCGAGAAGCAGCTATCTGACAATGTTACATTATGTCGACCATGCTAAGAGTACCTAGGCTCTGAGGCTGTCATTACCTGGCTCATTAAATGGCCGGTTCACAAGCTCCATAATTACATGCGTACAAAAAAAACGCAATATGTGGAGGCTGTCGGTAGCTGAGCTTACAGCTATCCTAGCGTAGAAAATGAGATGTTTGTGTGTTGTTAGCGTTTTATAATCGTGGCCACTTTTACCTCCGGCATGTCTTGTGCTCGTAACATCACCGACGACACAAATAACTTTATCTAGTGAACCAACAGCACATCGGCATAAAAACATCTTATATAAACTTTGAGAACTAAGTCGTTGAGAACTTTGCGATATAATTATAGCTAGAGCTAATGATTTTCGGTTAGTCAATCTTAGAACAAGGTATATTTCAATGATACACACACTAAGTAGAAGTTTTACCAGCTCTTGTCTGCACGAGGCAATTTTGCAGTGTTTGACGTGGCCACTGAGAAGTCCGTGACTCTAGTATAAAATCTTCGTGAATAGCGTGCAGAAAGTTGACAAGTGCGTTACAGTTTATTGAAATTGTACATCTTGTTCGAAAATATTTTTGCGAAATATAACGTTTCTTAGCCACACCATTTCTATACTAAATATAATTACAGCTCAGCGATTTTCACACAAATATTTAGCGCATTGCTATAACTTATTTCTAAATACTTAAGCCAATATCCACTTCAGCGACTGTGATTACAAGTGTGAGTCTCGGTGTTGCAGTAAACGTGTTCTGATTGGCGTAGTGCAATAAAACACGTTTCCGTTTCCTCACAAAGGCAAGCGTCCAAAATCCACAGGAAAATAGCATATATACATGCGGTGGTTAAAACAAAGTGTATGTAAAAAACAGGGGGGGGGGGTTCCTGCATATCGCAAATAAGAGTTTAGAAAATGACATATTATTTATCCAGGTCGCAGAACATCAACAGATTAACTCCACGCATATATATTTCAGTTAAGCAAGCTCTGTCATTGATGCAGGTATTTGCAGTTCAGTTCGTCGAACACTTGGTAGAATTATAGTAACTGCTTACGAACTTCACTTATTCTCAGCACGTTTTGCTGTTTTTTCACCCTTTGCAGCGAAGCTGGCGTAGTTTTAGGCTCGCTTATTTTTGTATTACGAAAATAACACAAAAAATTACATTTACGGGTTTAGCGTATTTAAAAACAAATGAGAATATTAGTCTACGAAAAAATAATTGCGCTTCATTGTCACTTATATGTTAATTATTACAACATTATCTTTAAGTGACATCTTTCTAGCGAATATCCATTATCTCATACTAAGGGAATCTGATTTCTCTCTCAGCTTGTTTCAAAATCGTAGGCCTACGTGCAGATCTGTACCTCTGCTTCGTGCTTGTTGGAAGCGTATCTTTGAGCTATGACATCTCTCATTTATTCGCGCCAATCACATCACAGTTTTTACGATACTAAACTCTGTGTGTTCTTGAATCGCAGGTACAGTCCATGGACTTGTAAGGTCTGCAACCACGCAGTTACTCAAGTCGACATCAGATAATGTATTTTAAGTAGGGTCAGTGATGTTTGATAAAATTAATTCCGCAGCAACTTGTTTCATTGTCTTCCGAGCACATCTGCAGCCATGATTCATGCTTACTGGCAGCCTGGCTTTGTGAAATGACGCCTTCCACATTTGACTGCGTCAATTAGTAAAAACACGTTTAGAGTTATGCACATTCTATCACTTACCACGAGGTATAGCTGCAGATGTGCACATAAGACACTTCAACAAAGCGTTGCAAAATTATTTTCACAAAAACCTCAGGCTCTAACAATCAGACATGAGCACTTTTCGCGATGACCTGATGTCCCTCTCTGTAATATAACCACGCGTTTGCTATTAAATGCTTCTTATTTGACTTCGACAATCATAATAAGGCAAATGCTAAACCAAACTTCAGTGATTCCCAGCTAGTATCCCAAGAATTGTAAGAGATTTTTCTTCACATAGGCAACAGTCTCTAAAATTGACATGAGTTAATGCAAATTGAAATAAAAGTAATTACCCAATATTTATCGAATGTTTGCTGTCTTATTATATCGTTGGTATTTTTAACACTACATTTATCTTTAAATGTCGTAATTATGAGTTACGTTGTGTAATATTGCATTAATAACGTTTCTGTAAATCGACATCATGATTATTTATGGCTACATTAATAAAATAGAAAGGAATCATATTTATTGTGAAAATTCCCAGTCGAATATTGTGACTTTGTTAGAAAGTGTTAAACTGGGCAATAATTAAATTAATTATAAAATATATATTGATTTTCATACATCACATATGTAAACATACTTCACTGATACGTAATTAATAAGGACCGGTATTTTACGCATAAATATTTGTGCACAAACTAGTTTCAGTGCCTTGTGCGCACATCTGCAGCTCTGTTACGAGGTCAGTGTTTGTAATCCTCAGAGTCTTGGTGTTCTACCAGCTAATCACAGACGTGTTGTGTTGCATTAACCTAGTTCTGATTGGCGCAGTCAAGTAAGTGACGACTCTGTACAAAGATATGCTGCCAATAACGACGAAGCTGAGCTGCAGATGTGCACGTAAGGAACTGAAACAATGTCGTGTAACAATACTGTTGTGAGAAATACCGGTCCTTAGCTATTAAGTAAAAAATATTTTTCTTCTTATTAATTAATTGATTTTCCTCATGAAAAAACTAGAAACTCAAGAGGATAGTTATTTTTTACATTTATCACTGTGCCAATACGTTTGCCAAACTTCATTGTACCTGACATGAAGTATGAAAGTTAAAAATATTGCTTTCGTAAGATATTACATGATCCTCTCGCAATTCCATTACAGTAAGAACACTTAACACAGAAATATATTTAATAACAGTACATGTCTGTTGTTTTAATAACAAACGTATTGGTAATGATTAAAAAGTATTGTATTTTTTGTTTGTGAGGATTTTTGCATTAATAGTAAATTATTATGAGTAAAGTCTTACACATAAAACTGTTTCTAAATGTACAAATTAATTTCGTTTAATTTTTACACCAATTTTTTTTCATATGTAGGCTACCACTGAGGTTCTATTAGACACTAAATACAATATAAAAACTCCAGATGCAGTTACTGTGTACCCAGATCAATTATCTTTATTATCAACACTTGGTTGCAGTTGTTCAAAACTACACAAACACACACAAACATAAACAGGCTGAGTCGGGAGGAAAGGGCAATATTCTAGGATGTGATAAAAAAACGTTCTTATGAACATAGGCTCAATGTGGCGGTTATCGAGATAGCCTTGTTTGGATGATAAACACTGATAACCTATTACATTTATATTATTGTTTAATTTACTTTGATGTTCTCGTTTCAGTCACAAGGAAATTGTAATTTACGAAAAAAATCGCATGTTAACGAGTTTTGTATTTTTATCATGTACTAACGTATTTTAATAGTATTTACAATAAATGTTATTTTCCTTAGTGTAGATTTACTTAACTTATGAGCAGCAAAATATTAGTTTAAATTCACAGATAACTTTAATAGCCAGATTAATTGACGAGGTGTATTTAAAGTAATTTATTGTGATGATTATTTCTTATCTTTGTTAATACATCAATCCAAGATGCTTATTTCTATTTTCACGCAAGTTTGTTCTGAAAACATAACATCCTAGGAACATTACTCTACGACAGGTTGGCAACAGTAACCAAGCTAGCGACACGCAACAGATGGCACGAAAGCTAGAAATTGTGAGACGTGATTAGACGATTCTTGGAGATTAATTAAGTGTTATTTCCGGTTTTTGGTAGAGATGCCTAAAGGAGATTGAATTTTAAGCCATTTTGGGTCGTGTCTTATAGGAGAGAGGGCTCACAAATTTGAGTTCCGCTCCAGGGCCTTAAGTTAAATAATTTACGAGTGCCAAGACTTTGTCCGCAGGTCGCCATGTGGCGAAGACGGGCTTGTATAATAAAATCAAGGGCAGAAGAAAACCTGGGATCGTGCAGCCACAACTTACACACACACACACACACATATACACACATATATATATATATATATATATATATATATATATATGCCAAACGATGATCTGGTCGTGTTACTCTCTGCTGGCATGCTGACATGCTCCAGCATTGCAGATGACATCTTGAGGATATTCCTTGTTTAGGGTCACGGCTCTTGTGCACACATGATGTCCTTAAGCACACACGCAGATTCTCGAGAGTCTAATTAATTAGTTACTATTTCGCGACAACAAGAGCCCAGGTTTTCTTTTGCACATGATTTTATTTTACGAGCCCGTCTTCGGCGCATGGCGACCTGGGACAAAGTATTGACACTCGTAAATTATTTAATTTTAGGCCCTGGAGCAGAACTCAAAACTGTGAGCCCCCTCTCCTATAAGACACGACACAAGATTGCTGAAAATTCAATCTCCTTTAGGCATCTCCAACAAAAACCGGAAATAACACTTAATTAATCTCCAAGAATCGTCTAATCACGTCTCAAAATTTCTAACTTTCATGCCATTTGTTGCGTGTCGCTAGCTTGGTTATTGTTGCCAACCTGTCGTAGAGTAATGTTCCTAGGATGTTATGTTTTCAGAACAAACTTTCGTTAAAATAGAAATAAACATCTTGGATAGATGTATAAACAAAGATAAGAAACAATCATCACAATAAATTACTTTAAATACATCTCGTCAATTAATCTGGCTGTTAAAGTTATCTGTGAATTTACGTTAATAAAAACTAATATTATGTTGCTCATAAATTGTAAATCTACACTAACAAAAATAACATATATTGTAAACAGTATTAAAATACGCTAGTGCATGGCACAACATACATGATAAAAATACAAAACTCGTTAACATGCTATTTTTTTCGTATATTACAATCTCCTTGTCAGTGAAACGAGAACATTAAAGTAAATTAAACAATAATATAAATGTGTTAGGTTATCAGTGCTTATCATACAAACGAAGCTATCTCGACAACCGTCACACATTGAGCCCATGTTCATACGGACTGTTTTGATCACAATGACCAGTACTATCACATCCTAGGATATTGCCCATTTCTACGGACTCACACAGCGGCTGTGTGTCTTATATATATGTATGTATAGGATGTTCGAAGAAAAACGCCGACAAACTTCAGCATGTGATTCCTTGTGAAAAATAAATCAGTATATATATATATATATATATATATATATATATATATATATATATATATATATATATATATATATATATATATATATATATATATATATATATATATGACATTTTGTACGTAACCGTAATATTAAAGGAGTAATTCGCCTTTGAAAATCAAATTTTAAAACTTGAATTTCCCCACAAACCGTGCATTAATTGACGTAAACTGACAAACCTCAAAATATTACTTAATGACAATACGGCCGACAAATGAACAGTAAACGCCAGTTGATAATTTCGAAATAAAAGGGGTGACCATCCTAAAATTGTTGACAAAATTTTCTACGTAAGGATAATTCAGCATTTAAAGGTGAATTATCGGTAATGCGAATTTAGCAACAAAAAGGTCTTTTTATAGCGACTGTCTAGGTTTCATAGTTTTCGTGAAAAACGCACGTGAAGTTTTGGCGTAATGACACAGAGCCTAGTGTGTAGGCACCACTGCGTACACGAGTGTCTGATTTATTTCGCAGTGCCGCACATATGACGGAGGACATTCACTGTAAATATCACTTGCCGTAGTTTAAATAGCTCTCATAACCGTATACCTACACTTTGTTCCTGGCTGAATACTTTTAAAACGATAAACGTGCAAATGAAATAAATATCTCGTCGGTCCAATGCACGAAGTTAGACATTTGAACAATTTGTGTAATATTGGCACTACTGTAAGTAGGAGAAGAGCCGATGTTTACAGACGCTGACCGGTATTGCCGATACCAATACTGACACTGCCTTGAGAAGGAAAAGTTAACATTATTGAGGACGTAGGAAATTTAAAAAATAATTTTAAAATCACTTTGTAAAAAATTCTACTTGTCTTAATTTGTATTGTTTTAGTCGTACTTACGTTAAATATAAGTACAAGTGTACGAACTACAAACTAGTCACTGACATATGCGGGCTTGTGATGAAGGATATGGTTTACTTTTTGACATATGCAATTTTGGTTTAAAATTGACGTCAGAAATAGATGAACTAACAGTCACCAAGTCATTTAGATTTGTAAAGTACTCGCGAATGTGACATTGCTAGGCGTGTTTTTCTCTGCCAGAAAGTTGTGTAACATGCATTGAGAGAAAAATTGGAATTTTAAGCTCTTCCACTTCAAAAGGAGCGGGAGGTTTGGATTTATCGGTACCGGAACAACTCTGCTGTAAACTTGTAGTCAAATGTCATCTTCCAAAATACTCCTAACATTACAATCTCATATCAGTTACGCGATTTCATATCACTAGTGATACATCGACACCTTTTCCTTACCTGCCTTATCCCTCAACCCTAGTGCTGTGTCTGTCTGGTCTTTAATGCAGATTTCCTGAATGTCAGTTACCACTCAAACAATGTCACATCAGTGTCACACAAGCAGTGCAACACTGCATTATTTTACACACCTTTAACTGCTTATTGCAGTAAAAGTTTTTGGTGGCCGAATGTGAACACTGGTCAACAATTAAGTGACATTTAAGGCTAAAACTCTACCTTAAAACATTTCATTTTAATGGTGTGTGTTTAATACTGTAAGAGTTAACAGCACGTGTTAACAAACAACACGTTTTAACCTAAATCGTAGTGCATATCCGAGAAGAGACTACCCCAACCCTTCTCTAATATTTGTGCTGACACGGGCATTTTTGAGCCGTTAAACGAACATAATATAATACTCATATTGTTTCACATGCACACTTATAATTTATTTTTTATAAAAAAAAAACAAATGCATATAGGAACAAAGTGTTGATTACTCTTATGTTAGTTGTTTAAACTACGGCACGTGATATTAACAGTAAATCTCCACCAGCATCTGTACGGCACTGCGGAATAAACCAAACACTCGTGTACGCAGTGTTGCCTACACACTAGGTCCTGTCACACCACGTCAAAACTTAACGTGCGTTTTTCACGAAAACTATGAGTCCTAGACAGTCGCTACAAGAGGACCTTTTTTATTACTAAGTTCACATTACCAAATAGTTCACTTTGAAATGTTGATTTATCCTAATGTGATAATAGAGTTGTACTGGAACGGAATACAGTGGTACACGAAAGACCTGTCAACCCCCTGTTGCGCCGAGCGGTTTGGTTGGCAACATGACAGGCAGTGATATCGGTGCAAGGGGGTTAAGAAGTCCAATAAGACAAAGACAGCGTAGAAAATAACAAAGCTGTATTGCTCCAACTGTTAATTATACATCAGCAACATGACCAGCCTTACATCACTCCTTCTATTGAGCTTACAGCTCCTATGCATCTTCCTCATCATATGACCCTTCTCTTACACTGGAGTTCCTTATAAAGTTAGGTTCGAGTGGGCGGAGGCAAGGAGGTTCCTATCTGCTGAACTTTTTCTTCTCTCTTACTCTAATGGAAGCTCTTACGGCAGAGCCTCTAGAACAATTGCACTGGTCTGATCCTTCTGTCGTCACTATGCGCAAACAACATTGTGACTTTCAAAGTTACAAACAATACTTGGATGACCAACAATAGTCGGCGCCACACTGTCAGCTACGCTTAATTTCTCTGTACGAGTCATCTTTCGACCTGCCAGTGTCTTACCTTCAAGTCTTATAAATTAATATTTAAAATAACATCCAGGCACAACACCCCTCTCCCTCGGAGCCATCCTCATGTATTAATCACAATTCCCACATGCAGAAATTCTGCCTGTGAGGCTATTCAGGAATTACACCCAGGTCGCTATGATGGGAGGCGAGTGCACTAGCCTCTACATAACCGCGGCCGCTGTGAATATGAAGTAGCTACTACGTAAGGGTGTCCGGTGATGTAATTAGTTCATCTTAACTTTCCATTTTGATTATATCAATTTTATTTAGTGAAATAACTTACTATTACCGCATTTATTAATAACAATTCATTTTATCCTCCCAAATAACACCCATTATATTCAAAATACGTTGTAATAATCTCGAACATTATGTAATATATTTATGTCTATAAAGTTACATTTAAATATTTACTCACGTACTAATTTTAACCTTATAGCTGATTTTACATTGTCTGATTCTTCTGCATTACGTTATGTTATTACATTTACTGCATCGACGTCTGTTAATTTAAAATACTAGTTTTTACTAATTAATTGGCTATTCTATGTGGCAATTTTTCCAATGGCGGGTGATTATTTTTATGACCCACTGATATTTTTTACCTCGTGCAAACTAGAGGCATATTTCAGAACTGAACATTTTGTGAAAGTTATTTTTTTAACCCACGAGACTGGACTCTCAGTGACGTGATTTTTTTTATTTGACGACACTAATCACCTTTGAGGTGCAAATTTCGTTCCTTATGGGCCATTATTTTTCCACCATCAGTAAATGCTTAGCTCAGAGTAGAGTATAGCCAATTATTTAAAAATATCATAACTATTAGACGGTAGCGAATCGGATTATACAAGTTTGGTTTATTTGGTAGGTCTGTAGGTCTTGGGCCCGTCTATCACCCACCTCTACATTGACGTCTACTCCCGGAACATCCCGTATATATATGACTGACCAAATAACTTTTATTTTAATATTCACTGTTAAGTAAGATTTTCTTATGGCCATCTCAAAAGCCTTCAACTACTTTTTTCTCTGTTGAAATATAACGTTTATCTGTATAAACAAACTCAAATTAGACCCACATCATCACAACAAAAACACAGAAAGATGTATCAGTTTCAGAAATTTTTACAAAACTTATATTCGCCTTTTTTCAAGGCTAATGTAAATTTAGTACTTGGTTTCAAGATGATAGTTTTTCTATGAGGTTTTTTATGTTCTAACCCTAAGAACGTCAACTGATGCATACATAGCAATTTTCATAAGTTATTCATATTACTGCATATATATATATATATATATATATATATATATATATATATATATATATATACACACACACACACACATACTGTGGTTTTGTTTAATAAAATGTTCTAGTTGGTATATCTGAACTTTAGTTGGAAACACCAGTATGTTGCAATGTAAACTGTACTTTGTGACGTCTGTACAAATGCATGAGCTGGTAATCTGTACTGGCGAGGTAAGAGAGTGATGCCGTTTCTAATAGACAACTCTAGTATTTGTACAGACGTCGCGAAATACAGCTTACCTTGCAACACACTCACGCCACGCCACTGGGAAACGCTTTATATCTGATGCAAGTATATTACTGATTCTGCGTCAAGTAGACCTAGAATGTTTCTATAGAAACGATTCATTTCACATCGACAATCGTGCATGTTTACATACGAGTCGAGTCAGTGATTTGTGTAAAATAACTTAGCAAAAGGTACAGATCAATACTGAGTCCGTGCTACTATGGTATTTATTTTGCCGTTGGCTAGTGTGTGTGGAAGAATGTGTCTCCATGTTTAAACTGACTATACAGCACACATGTCAAAACAAATTTCACACAATCAATAAATTTGAATGATCACACAGTGTTTATATATTATACCGTGCCACAAAAACTTTTAGCGAAATATCTTCACTAAGGACCATTGGCTTTCGCAAAAATATTTTTGCAGCTCTTTGTTTCAATACCCTGCTGACACATAGGCCTACATTTCTCCTTCGTGGTCAGTGATATGGCTGTTTATAACTCACTGCGTGTTGCCGGCCTCCATAGCTTAGGCGGGTATGTGCTGATCAACGGTGCGAGAGGTCCTGGGCTAGAATCCCATCTAAAGCATGGATGTTTATGACTCACTGCGTGTTGCCGGCCTCCATAGCGTAGTCGGGTATGTGCTGATCTACGGTGCGGGAGGTCCTGGGCTAGAATCCCGTCTCAAGCATGGATGTAGTGGAGTCTCTTCACTTCACCCACATCGTTGTTAAAGGGACGTAAAACTCTCGCTTCACCTCAGCGTATTGGAGTTACAGCCACTAGTAATAGACGTGTGGTGTCGCAGAACCTGTGTTCAGATTTGCGCAGTCAAATAAGTGGCGCCTCTACATAAGGGCATGCTGCCAATAACCACGATACAGAGCTGCATATGTGCACGCAATGCTATGAAGGAAAGTGCTGTTACAAAAACTGTGTGAGTCAGGGCTCCCTAAACATCGCTGTATCAATGAACGAGTATTTGAACAATTCTTTACATTTGCGTGTAAAATATTGTGTTTTCCTGTGTGGCCTCGGTGGAATTTCAAAGCAGTAGGCTATCCTCCAAGGAAATACACACACACACACACACTCAAGAAGCAGACAACTGCTCATTTATAGGGACAAGAACATTTCGCGGCTTCAATGACCTGCATACTAGAATCCACTATCCTATGCACACCCAAGCTCCGTTTATTCATTAATTGTCTGTTGTTCCACTAAGTAGCAGCTAATGGACAAATGATCGGGGCTTGAGTTTACATAGGAGAGTGGATTCTAGCATGCAGGTCATTGAATTAGCGGAACTTTCCTCTGTCTATTAATTGACTGCTCAGAAAGATACCACATGGTTGGCCCTGCAATAGTTGCTCCTCCATGCCTTAGCGCTCACCAGGAGTTGTCAAATAAGTCAAGCTTGAGAAAGTGACTCGAACCTACAGTTGTCTGAATTGTAGCTTGTGCCTAAAATAATGACTACAAACTTTCAGGAACAAGCACTGGTCTCTTCTGTGCAGATCTGAGAAGACGTTAGGCTTCTGGAGACAGCCGATCTTCCCACTAGCTACATATTTCCGTACCTTGCTTGACCGCCCTTCATTGCTGCGTGACTGGGAGATGTTTGTGATTCGATTGAGCCAACCACAAGACAGTTCCCACGTCATCAAACATCAGTGATTCGCAGGTAAACATTCAGCAGTTCACGTTGAACAGTCACGGAAACTATACGTGTATGAAGTATATCATGGTTTGTTTGAAGTATAACTTCTAAGTAATCACGGAATCTTTGCTCAAATATCAGGCCCCCTAGCAATCTGAGAGCACATTATTTTGTGTCAACACCTGAGACGCTTGTTACAACAAATTTTTTTTTATTTTCTCAAATCATTATCAAAACTCGAAACCACAAAAAAATATTCTTTCAGTGATTTCCAAAGAGTTAATGTACTGAATATTTAGTTGTAAGTTACATTTTATTAAATTGAAACTATTTAAATTTGCACTACATTTAAAAGTCTAAGAAAGCAAAACCTAGGTTATCTGTTGTAAGGATTCGTTATTTTTTGCGGGCAACTAATTTTCACGCAAGTTTTTAGATTGTTTCAATGACTTGTGTGCTCACCTACAGCTCTGATTCATGGTCAGTGATAGGATGTCTTTGACTCTCTGAGTCTTGTGGTTCCGCCAGCAAATCACAGATGTGTGGTGTCGCAGTAACCTGTCCTGATTGGTTCAGTCAAATGACAGTCGTCTCTGCGCAGGCATGCTGCTAATAACCATGATGCATAGGTAGCTACAGATGTGCGCTAAGGACACTTAAATGAGTTGGTGCTAAACATATTTTCTGGAAAATCAGGTGGCTGTAGTTGTTTCCTGTTCAAGTTGCAGGAGTCTGTCAGCTCGCATGATTCATAAGGAAAGCACGTACCTTGGTGCAGTGAACGCGGTGTTGCCGTACTTGTTTACATGGCGTGGGCATCACACGAGGAGAATGGTAGGGGGTACTTGATAGAGGGGAGGGGAAGATAAACTGTTCGCCTGCTTCATTGTTCACAATTATTCCGTCCGGGCTTTCACAATGGCGAAGGGGAAATGACTCTGGAGGGGGGGAGGTGGTCACATAATCCATACGCATTGAGCAGCACGTGATTGGACGGCGCGGTACGCTGGGGGGCGTGGTTTGGCCGCAAGTGTCACAGCGGGCCCCGCCCCCAGACGTAAAACCCGCTCGGCACGAAGCCGCTGATTGCACAATGCGATGACATCACTCGCGGCGCTTGCCAAGACCAGTACACTCAGTGCCAACAAAACCTGCGCACCCTTGTGTGGTCGCGCGCTCAGTCTAGCAGGACCAGACTGTCCCTGTGACGTCGTGCTTTGTCTTCGACGTATCAACACTCAGCCAAACCCTATAGCCAGACGTATGTATGTGTCTACATGTCAGAACAACAGTGTGAATGTTGGAGCAACCATATATATGGTTGCTCGGATGATTTTTCTCCAGTTATACGTACATTTGGTTACAACAACAAAGACAACTTTTCATGTGTTTTATAAATTTTCCAAACAATAAATATATATTCACTAAAGTTTAGGCCTGTACTTGTTTCGCCATGTACAAACTTACGTACGGTTGACTTTACCATAGCTTTTTCTCTGCTCAGTTGTTTTTTTCTCTCTTTACATTGGCGGTATCTAACTCATGGTCTTGAAGTTCCAATTTGAGAATCAAAAAACAATTTCAATTAAAAAAACTAACAGTTTCAAATTTCTCTAGTGGCACCCGAATTTTGCAACAATACTTTTTGCACACCAACTTGCTTCAGTGTCATTTGTGCACATTTGTCCCTCTGCTGCACTGTTACAGACAGCATGTCTTTGAACACAGACGACTCTAATTTTACGGTGCCAATCATCATAAGGTTACTGCGACACCACATTTCTGTCACTTGTACGTAAAACCCTAAGACACTGAAAGTTGAACACACCCATTCATTTATCATGAAACAGAACTGCAGAATTGTACTGAAAAAATTAGTTGGTAAATCTTAACACTAAAATCAAGCACACATCTTGAAAATAAGGTATACATAATTACGAAGCATTAACATTTTACTAACACATTCGGGTTTAGACTACAGTTACATGCTTTAATATGTTATCTGATAACACTGAAATGGTGAACGTTGAAAGTGTCAAATTATTGTGTCATAATTATATTTACATTTTAAGCATTTTCAAGTTTACCGTAATTTGCGTGTTCTACAAAATATTTAATTACATTTAATATAGAAGTGTACCAAAACACAAAAAAAAAATTCAATGTGGTTAATGATTTCCCATCTCAGAGTTACTACCGAACTGGGAACTTTAAAGTTTGACGTACGTTTTAGCTAGTTTCGCAGCAAAGTGCCTATACACAATACGCCCAGAAAGTTAAGTAACGTCCGCTGAAAAACAGTTGAGAGTTAATATTTGAAACAGAAATATTGCGCTGTAAATAGGGATACCAGGTTTTAAGAATTCGTGAATGTACGTGTATTTGAAAACACGACAATGCTCACTGTTCCTACTGTGATAATTATTTGTTAAAGTGTAACCCAGAGCAGATATTTCAAATATGTTTGGCAATTATGTTTAGAATGGTACTTGCCATTATAGCCCATTTCTAATGAAAAATAAGTTATTGCCTACAGTCTTGACTAATAAGATAGTTAACACAGTTTTCGTTAAATTCATAATTTGCTAAAACCATAGTATGTACTGTCTTGAAAAAAAGTAACCAGCATAGTAAAACTATTTAAACCGAAACAGCCAATCATATTTTTGATACGTGCTCTTGTATAGGCTTAACATATTACTATCGTGAAGACAGTGGCAACAGTAGTGTATTGTCTTGAGTTTACGTTCCCCTCTGTGAATTGACTGTTGCAGTTCTAACGAGGCTTGTGTTTGTCAACGATCTGCACACATATTCACCACAATAACCTACCATGTTTGGCCGAGTCAAACTACAAACTTTCTCACAGACAACCGTGGACAGCAACCAATGAGACCAGCCACAAATCACGGGTACGTAGGTTAGAAATAAAGCTCGCAATAAAATTTTCGCAAAAAAAAAACTATAATTAAAAGAAATACTACAAAGCACAGACGCAGATGTGCGTGTAAGGCTTTGAATCAATTTCGTGCTTAAATATTTTCGCGGAAAATTATGATCTTAATTCTCTCAATTTAATTCTACGCTTCTTGATTTTTTTCTTTTCATGCAGTTTAATTGACTAATTTTTAAATTAAGCTACGTACCTACTAAGCGACCCATTTCCATTAAAACTATTCGTTGTGTTGGGACGTTTTTAACTACCGATGAACAAGGACGAGTGTTATAAGTTTCGCGGTTATGTCTGTCTGTGCTTCTTTGTGTCTGTCTGTGGCTTCCTAGCACCCAAACGCAAGGACCGAGGGATGTATTTTTGTTTAAATAGAATTTTCATTGCGATTATTGTTAGTCGTATTTAATGAAAATCATTCTAGGTCTTTCCGAAGTGGCGTAAAATTGCATGATTATATAATGGAATATTCAATATACTTTTATAATTTATTAATTTAATGGACTTGAATTGTTGTTCGTGTTGGTAAATATGACGATCTTATTACGATATTAGTACCTGGATCTGACGCTACGCGCTTACGTGTAGTGCCTTTAATACAATGTAGCCGTTCCTCGCAACCATGTGTTTAGCCCGTGTCGTAATCGTAACAAATATTATCAGAGATATACATATATTTATTTATTTATATCGATGGTGCAGTTCAAAAAGGAAAAAAACTAAAAAAATTGCATTTTGAGTTTGACTCACGCATAGGCATAAGTGCACTCTACTCAGTTGAAAAGAAAAACAACAGGCAATTTCACTAGTTTAAACAATATGGAACTTTTTATGATTGATAGCAAAGAGATATAAATTGTATTTTTTATTTTAAAGTGTAATCATTTCAGCAAGGCAGACTATAGACATTCTAAACACCTTAAATAGTTAGTTACGTTTATACTTTTGCTTCAAGTTAAAGCAAACCAATTATGTTAGTTAACAATTTTTCTGTGAAATGGAAATCTTTCTTTATGCATTTTACTCACAACACGAAATTTTGAGTTCCGTTTTGAACTGGGCTATATATATATATATATATATATATATATATATATATATATATATATATATATATATATATATATATATATACACCCACGAATTTTAGAAGTTAATGTTTTATACTGTGAATATCGTTAGTCATTAAACTTTGTTCATAGTGTACAGTTTAATTATGTTCATGTTGTAAAAATTGTGTATTGAAATGTTATTAAGTGTATTAATCACGTTATTTGTGCAATAAAATATTACTATGTTTTATAAGACAACAAATACTTCAAATACTTTTTGTATTAATGTTAATATTTAATGCCAGAAGAAGAAATTGTAATATTATTCTAGATCAGACCTTCTTCAGAAGTAGCCACTTTGCCGCTAACAGCCTAACCTAACTTACGTCTGCTTTATTAATGAGTTGAAGATTTCAGCAATAAAGTTTCTAAATAAAAAGCAAAGTTTTACTTTTGCTCTTCATTCAACTGTATGCAGTGATTGCTGAGGATGATTACGAACTAATTTCCAACCTTGTTTGCTGGTATTTTGGCTGTTTAGTTAGCTACTATTGCCACGAACTTACTAACATAACAGTTGTTTAAGCGAAGTTAAACTCCAAGCATGTGGAATCTAGCATCCACCGTACAATAGTCGTGCGTTCTTCAATGTCGATAGATAAGTACTGCGACGTATATTCAAACAAAATCAACTTTGTTTCTTGATAACATCAATAACTTAATTTGCCAGTAATTTGCTTATCATAAACGTGGTTCAATTGTAACGAATTCAATATCTTCTCAAAGGGCCTGGCTGATCTGGAAGTTTCCGAGGATATTGGGTCACTACTTGAGGCTGATATAATTACCCCAGTAGCAACTTTTGGTTGAACCAACGTTCGCATTCTACGTAGGCATGCAACGTTGGAACAACATTGAAATGTCATGTGAAACAACGTTGGTCAAATATTGATTTTTTGTTGGATTCTTACTAATTTCCTACATTTACCCAACGTCGCTGGATTATTGAAATTGTGTGTGTAACATATGTAATGCCAACCATTTACCAACGTTTCTCTAGATAAATACACACAAAATTGACTCAACAAAATTTTAGTTAAGCACAATATTCATAATTATTTTATTTTCAGAGTTCTTGTGGGTTACACAAATTATTAAAATAAAAAAATTCGACCAGAATCGAGTTCGATTCGAACCACGGTCAGAGATTATGTCAGAATCCATGGTACTAGAAGCTCAATGGCTTACCATTTTTTTTTTCATTAAAATACACACAATATAATACACGTATTTTATGACCTGTGTTACTAACTACTATGGTGTTGATGTGGTTAAGAGTGTTTTTTTTATAATTTCGTATTACATATTAGTGAAACCTGATGTGTTATTATATAGTGATACTCCTACGTGTGTTGCATTCAATAACAGAATAAAGGTTTTATAAAATACGTATACAGTAGACCTCAAACTATCCTACTCAATTGGGACCAGACCCCATCAGGATAATAAAGATTTCGGATAATTTGATAGCTTCCGCAAAAAAGGTACGTATATTATGTATTATAAAGAAAAAGAGCTTATAATCGATACCGTATTAATTTTTAATTCATTAAATGTAAAGGCAAAACTTGCACATGTTATGTAGCGTAAAACAAACAGTGACAAGTGGGCCGGGCTGGTCGGCGACGGATGCGTGTGCAGCCAACATACATAATAGAACTGCAGTATGAGACGGTGCCTAATCGACTCGAACATGTTCGTGTTGTGCCTACACTAGCTTCGTGGAGGAAGGACATTAGCGCGCGTAGACAGACAATTATTTTGCGAATCGCAGTGCATATATACGTTTCCGTCTTAATTACTTTTTCTGAAAGCGGTTCGGATAATCAGCGATTCGGATAGTAGGCGTTCGAATAATTGGAGTTCTACTATATTTATATAATATAAAAATATATTTTTTATTATGTTTTCGTAAGAAAAACCCTTTGAACATGATGATATGCTGCTATAAGTCTGGTAATCTGTTTTCCGAAGGCGATATTTATAAAATACGCATCAATACCTACAATGATGCAAAGCTCCTCTGTTTGCTGAAATATCATTATTACATCAAGATACTGCGTTATCTCACATGTCCGCTATTGCCTCGCAAGCTTTTACAAGACCTGAACATTTAATCAGTGATTTCATCTGGCTCACCATTGTATACTACGTTTACAGAAAACGAATGCAAGTGATACACAGCGATCAACTGTCAACTCATGCGAAGTGTATACTTGCTAAACTCTCGGGTGAGGATGACTAACTTGATAATACATCTAGCAGTGAAGCAGGTTGTTGGTTAAGAGACTCATAAAAAATGAGATTTGATAAAGTCTATCACGTAGATGGCAGCAAATATCCAAAGAGTAGGAAATCTGGAGAATGGGATTCAAGATTTGTTAACTGGTTTGTAAGTTAGTTCTCCAATAGTCGTTTCTAGTGGCGTGGTGGAAATAAGGTGAAGTATAAAAGGAAAAAGGACATCGTTTGTGTCGTTTGATGTCTTTTTTTTTTGTGTCTGACATTTTTGTGTTTTGTTTCGTCTCATCGTTGTGTCGCATGTCAACTTAGGTTTATTTTTTTTATATTTTTGTTATTTATTTTATTTTCTGTTTGTTCCTTATTTTATCTGACCCGATTCCAATTTTTGGAATTTCATGTTGTGTATGTATCCTGATGACCAAATCATACTCTGCTTATTTGTGTTTTCTTGTCTTATTTTTTAGTTTCTTTTGACAGTCATTTATTTCGCAATGGATTATGTCCAAGCAAATAAATCCAGTTATTTATATAGAATATGGAAATGTAAAATTGAGAAACTAAATATAAGTGATATAGGCCTGCTTTGTTTAAAAAAGTAGAAAGATGTCATTACTAAATAAATAAAAGACATCAGAATTTAGTCTAGATCCAAGATTTGTTAACTGGTTTGTAAGTTAGTCCTCCAATAGAAAGTCGGCGGTGAGACGTAACAATTGTGCCACGTCTGGGTTGCTGGATTCTCTACTGATGCCACGTGGTCTGAGGGATTGTGTAGCTTACATTTAGACGTCATTAAATAACATCACTCTCATGTCGTACCAACAGGTTCACAGTTCACTGCTGGAGTTGCGAGTAGATACGTTTATGACGCTAAAACTACGGAGTGTCAAACTGTTTCAAGAGAAGTAGAAATTCATAAAATGACTGATACGAAAAAAAGGTACATAGTTCCTCGTTGCTTGTCCCAAAAGCAGGTGTCGATAGGTGCAGAATGAAATGACCTCAGAAAATAAATAAACACGTTGTTTCCTCGCATTGGTCGCAATCTTCCAGCTATGTGCTTCTACTTTCTCACAAATATACGCACATATTTCGTTTTGGGACTGCTGATTTCAGAAGAGACAAAAAAATCTTGACTATTAAAATACTACTATATTACTTTTCCGAATCAAGTGGATAACACTAATACACTGTTGACAGAAAATAGAAGATTGTTTGAAAATCATACTAGATTTGAATACGTTGACGACTTGATGAAATTCAAAGCGTAAAAGAACATAGACGTTACTTTAAAAAAATTGCCTGAACCATCTTGATTAAACATAGAATTGAAATGTATTTCAGACCCGTTAGTAGTCAGTAAGCTGCCAATTGATAGAGTTATCATTTTAGTGACAACAAGTCAATTAGTATCAAAATATAGTTTTAAAAACTGTATGCTAAGTAAACTATGTTTCTTTAGTTAAATCCCAACAGATTACTTCTGTGAGGTTGGAATCGCTGTAGTTGTAATATATTTGCACAATAATATGTTCAGAGCTTTTGAAGTCTGAGTGTAATCATTCGGTATAGCACGCAGAAGCTGTAAATAAGGGATAACAATCAAGGGTCAAACGACTACAGGCATATCATTGTCGCTGGACTTGATAAATAAATATCAATATATTTTTAACAATTTTACCATTATTTATTCCTATGTTTAGAACCAGTTCCCACTGCGGAAAGAAATGCTTATTTACTGGTTTCAGCGAAAGACAATGACAAACTATCATATAAGGCAACCTGCCGTAAGAAACTGAAAGGCCCTATTTGTTCTCAAATAATAAACATTTAAAACAAATTTATTGTAGCGGTGAAAGAAGGTTAACTGTGTTTCCTATTAAACACTAATATACTTCACATATGATGAACTATCACTGGCCATCTTTATTCAAAACATTGCCCTCTGCAAATGCCAAAAACACAATGTTTCATTTTTCAAATTTAAACCCCTTAGGTAATGAAAGAAGAACAATTTGTGTTAGCATATTTCTGAAAAACTCCTTTTATATTCTTTATTTTGCAGTTAATATTTTTATTAAAAATATTGTCAAAGTGCTTAAAATTTCTTTCATGATTCTTCGCAATTTTGTTCTGAAGTGATGGGCACAGAGTAATTTTAGTTATTATTCTTTTTATAGCTGGTGTAGCACGTTGTTACATGTCAGTAGGAAGTTCCTCCAGTGAACGGGTTATAAATCCGCCAATGTTCTCATGTAACATTTGCATCAATCAAATACTTGCATGTTATAACTGTACATAATATTTACTAGGAATCATCTCAAACAGTTGATAACATAGCTACATTTACATCCTGTATATGCTAATAGTACACACCAAATGCACGTAACACACGCAAACGTACACGGGCGCACACGCACACGCACTATCTATTTACAAAGAGCAGATTGGCTAGCGGTAGAGAGAGCGATAGAGAGAGAGAGAGAGGGTAAGAAAAGCAGGGGAGGGAGAAGACATGTATTCTTGTGCGTTTATTTAATGAGAAGTCATAGTTTGATTTCATGAGCGTGTCAGTTACTATCGTAATTGGGCCACTGTTGAGTTATCCATGAAGACTCTAGACAAACAGCAAACCTGCCTGGAAACACGTCATCCCGTGCCAACTTCTCACATGCACAGCTGATCAGTCCATGGAGGAACTTTGCTCTTGTTGTTGGAGACATAGTGTTCACAGGACTGTTGAGAAGAGGTCAGGAACATTAAACTTAACATCGTTTACGTAAATTATTACAACATACGTGAAACTAAGTTATATTATATACATGTTGAAAAGATCTACTGCTTTAGAAGAGCGCAATCATGTGATAATAAAGCTACTAAAATCATAGTCTTTGATGTGGCAGAAATTGTTTACTCACGCAGATCTGCGACTGTAATATGTTAACATTTATTCTCTCATTTATTGAGAAGTAATGCGTTTTTTTCGTTGATTCATGTTGGCATTATTTAAAACGTGTAAACCAGACGACATGGATGACTGAACAATGATGTTCACTACAATATTATGCAGGTCCAGTTTAAGCGAAGTAAATTTGTGAAGAGATTTTTATCAGTGTTTAACAGATAGTCAATCAATGTCACGGATGACATGAGGTGAGAGAAGCAGCAGCGGAATGCAAGGTGCAGAGACAAGAGTACCACGAGAAAAATACGTCTGCTATATCTCCCACGTGCTGTAATTGCAAACTTCCCATACGGGAATGTAACCCGGGCCGCCATGGTGGGAGGCGAGTTGTCTGACTACTACACAGCCACGTTCCAGCTTTATTTAAAAGCGTAGAATAAATGCACAAAACCTATTTACATGAGTTTACTTTCTAGTATTAAGTAGGACACATGAATTTATTGAAAATATTCCGTGACTAGTCCAGTTTTATTTTAGCTGATGTTGAGGTCAGTGATTAGATGATTCAAACACCTGCGTACTTATGGATTCTACTTGTGACATAGTGTAGTGTGTTGCCGCAGTAACTAGCAGACACGAGCTGTTCTGCATTCTGATACATTGGTGTGTCATAATTGAGCCCCTACTTCGTGTCTTCTTTATTTCTGACTCAGACATCTCCAGCAAGTGATAACGTTGAGGACAAACTGATCACATTTTCAAATACATGTAACAATGGTCAGAGAATCTTTATTCTCGCGAAAATATGTTTCCATATACTGAAATTCATGTCCAATTCTGTATCTGGATGGTGATATCTCCTAGGCGTCTTGGGTTCTACTAGAAAATAATAATGTTTCGTATTTAGGGACATGAACTTTTCGCGAAAACAGTTTTGCCCCAGTTTGTTTCAGTGACTTACGTGCACACATTCAGTTTACTTCACAGTCGATGGTCACGTGACTCGGAGTTCTACCGGCAAATCACAGGCGTGTGATGTTGTAGTAACCTTTTTCTGATTGGCGCAATCAAACGAGAAACGACTCCTCACAAAGACAGACATTATTCTTTATTGACAGACAAGACTCCATTGTTCTGTACGTACTCAAGCACAATCTGTGATTTCATTGCTTACTAGTCTTTATGTGATGTCGTTTATGCATTTGACTACTTTACGTGCTCTTGGTCGCTACCATGGATCTAATGATTATTGGCTCAGAGAGTTTCCCCGCTACAATTCACAATGATAGTGTAATTAAGGGACTCCGTGGATACGTTTGTTGAACAGTGTCCCCTGGGTTGGCCACCATATTTCATGACGTCAGGACTGCCATCTTGGATGAAGTAAGCAAATATATAATATTCTCATGCTCTTACATACATATGTTTTCATATAATTATACCAACGTATGTATATGCTAACATATCCCTGTGCAATAGTAGGTCTATATTTACCTTTATCATATGCCTGCATAGCCATATGCTAGCATTAAGATATGGCACCATTATAATATGCAAAGCAGGCTCATAATCCATCGATTTTATGGTAAGGAAAAAAAATCCTCAATTTGATTGAGAATGTCAAGGCTGTGACATCATACTAAATGGTTGCTGGTCATAATATAAAAAATATAATTAAATTAATAGGAATGACGCCGATAGCTTGTGCGCTGCTGTACATAAAGAAAAAGAGCGTTCAGTTCATAAGGTCTGATGTAGTAAAATAAATAAACACTACTCCCTTGGCATACGACTTTCACCTCTCTTCCGTAATGAGGATTTCACATTACCAGCCTAGCTGTTCCTAGGCCTAAACAAATAGAAGCCTAGTAATTATTTTTATGAAAATATGTTTACTGGGTTTCAGCAGACGGAGATGTTTTACCCTTGCAGGTATTTACAAATGTTATCTACTACTGTCACCGTCATGCATGGTAGTACACAACTTTCATTACATTGTGAGAGTAAACATTAATATTTATTTTACTGCAACTCGAGAACACTTTTATTTAAAGTGGACATAGCACAAACGGGCCAGCCTACTAGCGTCTTTTGTATGCGGAAATCATGACGGTGATGTCATTTGTTGGTGTGTTTTACCAAGTTACCTCCGTTTCCTTTCCCCTCGCCTAAAAGTGATCTAAGAGGACGAGCAGTTTTGATACGAACTGCGTACAGTAATAATCAGATCTAGAGTTGTACTGGACTTCCAAACTCACACAAATGAATGACGAAGAACGAAAATTTAATGGAGACTTTCAAGTACAAAATAGAGTGGTTAACTAGCTTCAAGGGTCTGAAAACAATATCACAAAATGAAATTATTAAAATATGTGTGAAATAATATGTAAGCATTTGTTGATTTTGAAAGGTGATCATAGGAAATGGACGATTTTTTTTTTTCAATTTTTTGAGGTTATAGGTCAACTTCGTTGCTGCCAGTTTTGCGTATGTTTGTACTGAGTCCAGTAGTTTAGTTCAGAAGGACATGTTCGGCGCAGTTTAGTCAGAAAAGTAATAACTATACTTGAAGTATTCATGTTTCATGGGATTTGGAAAGTGAAATGTTAAGTACTTTGTGTGTACTAAGAAAATTTGGGTGAGCTATAATTTATATGTGCAGGGGTATGAAGGGTATTATTGTATGCGAGATGGGAACTGATACGACTGTAGTAGCTAGAAATGTAATATGATGAAGTTATTATTACCATAACATCATATGTACGCCTGTAATTATATGTTGGTTAGGATTAAGTTGCCGTGGTGTAGGTATCGTTAAGTACTCTCGATTCTAGCAGTCGAATGTATGGGTTAAGAAAAGTTTATGTGAGTTGTGATTGGTACAACTGAAATAGCTGTAATTGTTATATAATATATTAAGCAAGCAATATCCATACTTGTAGTTTAAAGATTGTTAGGTTTAAATGTGTTCAGATGTTTTGGAAAGGAATCAGCGTATGAAACCAAGTACGAAAATCTAGATATGAATTCAGAAGTTCGAGAATCTAGATATGAATCTAGATTCACAAAGGAGTCACGAAGGTTCGCGAAAAAGTTGCGAAGGATCGCGAAGTAGACGTGAAGAGTAAGATCATGTAACGAAGGAATCACAAAGTTTCGCTAAGAAATCGCGAAGAAGTCACGAAGAGTCACGAAAGGAGTCACGATGGTTTGCGAGAAGCCACGAAGGTTCGTGAAAGTCTCAGGAAGAGTTACGAAGGATTCAAGAAGATATCGCGAAGATTAACGAAGGATTCACAAAGTTTCGCGAAGAAGTCGCGAGGAGTCACAAAGAAACCACGAAGGTTCGCAAAGAAGTCACGAGGAGTCACAAAGAAACCACGAAGGTTCGCGAAGAAGTCACGAGGAGTCACAAAGGAACCACAAAGGTTCGCGAAGAAGTCACGAAGAGTCACAAACGCGTCACGAATGTTCGCGAAGAAGTCACGAAGGATACATGGAAATACACGAAAATGTCACAAATAAGTTGGTAAATTGGATTGAATGTGTGTATGCATGTATGTATAATTATTATTATTAGCTGTAAAAAAGAAAGATACATGTTTACTAGGCTCTACGACTCGTCGGCAGCGTGATCATTACAGTCCTGACTTGATAACCACCGGATAGGAATCAAACGTGGTCTTGTCAAGGATATATTTATAACAATCGCGGAAAACTGTAATCACAATGGTAGGATCTGGGGAGCGAACACAGGTGCTTGCGAATACGAGTCAATGTATAAGTTGCACCACTTCTGTAGGTATGCGTTTCACCACTTCAGTAGGTATAAGTTGCACCACTTCGGTAGGTATAAGTTACAACACTTTGGTAGGTTTAAGTGGTACCACTTCGGTAGGTATATGTCGTACCACTTCGGTAAGTATATGTCGTACCACTTCGGTAGTTATAAGTTGCAACACTTCGGTAGTTATAAGTTGCAACACTTAGGTAGTTATAAGTTGCAACACTTTGGTAGGTACAGTACAAGTAGTACCACTTCGGTAGGTATAAGTCACGCCACTTTGGTAGGTATAACTTGTACCACTTCGGTAGGTATAAGTAGCAACACTTTGGTAGGTATAATTTGTACCACTTTGGTAGGTACAAGTTGCACTACTTCGGAAGGTATAAGTCGCAACACTTTGGTAGGTATAAGTTGCACCACTTTGGTGCGTATAAGTTGCACCACTTCGGCAGGCGTAAGTTGCAACACTTTGGTTGGTACAGTACAAGTCGTACCACTTCGGTAGTTATAAGTCGCACCACTTTAGTAGGTATAATTTGTACCACTTCGGTAGGTTTAAGTCGCAACACTTTGGTAGGTATAATTTGTACCACTTCGGTAGGTTTAAGTCGCAACACTTTGGTAGGTATAATTTGTACCAATTTGGTAGGTATAATTTGTACCACTTTGGTAGGTACAAGTTGCACTACTTCGGTAGGTATAAGTCGCAACACTTTGGTAGGTATAAGTTGCACCACTTCGGTAGGTGTAAGTCGCACCACTTTGGTAGATATAATTTGCACCACTTCGGTAAGTATAATTTGTACCACTTTGGTAGGTACAAGTTGCACTACTTCGGTAGGTATACTTTGCACCACTTTGGCAGGCATAAGTTAAAAATAAGAGTGAATTATAGCTGGTACATCAAATGACTGAAAACGTGGATAATTTTTTATAGGCGAGTTTATAAAGACTTGAAGAAAAGTTGAAAAGTGAATTTGAATATGAAAGTAACGATTCAGGCGTAAAAAGCACGGATTGTAAGTGAAGTTAAACATGTTACAAGAATAGGGGAAGCCGGGAATTATTTTGGTGTTATCAAGAGTATACATCGATGAGACATAAGTGAAATAATTCGTGCATGATTGAACGTTGCGTGACGATTATTGTTAAGTTAAGAAAAATTGAACGTTGGAGTGCAAAGGCAGAGTGCGTGTAGTGTGCGCGTGCAGTGTGCATATGCGTGTGTGCGTATGTGATATGCATATATAAGTCACTATATAGCCAATGTTACTTTGCCTGTTTAGGGATAATGTATAGAGTTTGGCTAATGTGATTTGTACAACACTTTTGAAGAGACAGATGAGCGATTTTTTAAGCTTGAATCGTGGGGACAAGGAAGCTAATGTTTGTAAGTACTACACTACTGCACATTCCTTGTTTCGTATAGATCTTACATGCACGGTGTATGGTGTTTCCGACTTAGCTGGGAGCGTAAGCTCTGTCACTATAATATTTGCGTGAAAAATCTGTATCAAAAACATTGTAAGACTCTCGGGTACTATCTAGGCAATATAATTTAAGGTGTAGCTAAGCGAAATTATAAGATTTGGTCGTAATTCAGGGTATACAAATAGTAAGTTCTTGTGCTTTTGATGACTACCAGAGTATAATTTTGTATTTGTCTGAACTACGTTTTCGTGTATTGGGAACTTGTATAGGCCTATAACAGTGCAGGTAAAACACGTATATATCACGTACTGTTATTTAGTTACCAGGTAGTCTAGATGGAGAACCCTGACTGCTGACATACACACTGATGACTGTGTGAAGGGATAAGAAGGCAGGAGTTGGCAAGGTAACATGTCTGCAGTATTCATGTGTCTAGTATATCTTCGCGGTCTGACTCGACTGCACAATTCACACATTCAGGCTGAAAACTGAGGGCGCTACGCGACATATATCAGACCGTACGTGCGTGACTTTACACTATTGCATGTGATGCTATAACGTAGTATACACAAGACTCTTCCTGAGATAAAAAATACTTAAATTAAAACTTACATTTTACATTGCGTAAGAGTGTGTTCGGTAGGGCAGAGGACAATGTATATGTGGTATCGTAGGGAAGATGAGTCGATTTGTAACATAGTGATATAATATAAAATCAGTCTGTTATTAAACTCGATATGGTAGGTGATGCCTGTATAGAGTACGAGAGACGAAGAAGCAATAAATGAATGGCCAATTTCTAAGGTCATATAAGCATAAATATTATGACGCAAAACAAACGTATAAAATTGAATGGAAACAAAAAACCAATAATTAAAATTATGTTTGATGAATAAAATGGTGCTTGTGTAGTTATATGCGGAAGTTCAAGGAAGGCAAACAGAAAAATACTAAGGTCGGTGAGTTTTAATGCTAAATTATATAAAATAAACGATAATCCATACGTTATAGCTTATGCCTGAGTGGAGATGATATAGAGATAAAATAATTCAATAAATTGAAAAGTTCTTATTCATGTAGTTACACAGGTTACCGTAAAATAAACAATAAACTGTTAAATTACTAAAAAAAATATGATTTTAAAAACCAGGTTTGATGGGAGAAGTGATAGGGCCTACTTGTGTAATTAAAGGGTGTGGTAGGTAGGTATATTGCCAAGAGACAATCATAGGGAAGATACATATTTTCAGTTAAAAGTAAGGAAATATTTTTAATCATATAATACATCATATTTTATTTTATCAGAAATATTTCGGATAAAGCTAAATTGGTAAGATGAACGGTAAGGTGTGTAGTCGTCAGGGGTTTATTGGGAAATACCTCACGTGATTGTAATTTATAAAATCAAAATGTATTAAGATTCGTATCTATGTTAAAAAAATATTTAATTTATTGGAAATTGATTGGGTATAGCATAGATGGACGTGCGGCTTAAGCTATCAATAATATTATTGGTACTAACATTTTTAATAATGTTAAGATATAAAAATTATTTAAAGCATTACATTATTAAATTTTAAAAATAACTACTTTAAATTTATTAATTACAATTATTAATTTTGTATGTGTAAGTTGTAAACATTATCAGAATATGCATTTAAGTATAATTTTTACATAAAAATGGAAAATATTTAAAATTATAAAGATAAATGTAAGAAAATATGGTGTTTCATTTAAAAAATAAGGATTGATTATTAAGATGGCAGCTCAGCGCTCACCTTAATTAGCTGCGCAAAGTGGTCAAAAATTAACATTTTGGAATTTCCGGGTGGGGGAAGGGAAATTTTTTTGGAAAAGAGGAAACTTTTAAGGAAAGCAAGGAATTTTTTGGAAAAATTTCTGGAATTTCCTAGATTTTTGAAATTTATTTACTATAATTTATTTAAATTTTAAAATAATTCTGTAAATTATCTGGATTTTTCAGAAATTTTTTGGGCTTCTTTTTTTCTGGAAATTTTTTAGAATTTTCTAGATGTCTACTGATTTTCTCGTATTTTGGGTACGTATTTAAAATCAATTTTGAAAATTTTCAAGATATTTTTGGAACATTTCCAAAAATTTATGGATTTTGTTTTTGGATTTTCCTCGAAATTTTGGAAAATGTTGGCTTACGTCACCCAAAATGTTGATAACGTCATCCAAGATGGCAGCCGTGACGTAATCAAAGATGACGACCAACCCAGGCACCAGGGCGTAACCACTCAACACTCGTTTCCTCGGAGCCACTTTGTTATACTACACAGTGTTGTGTGTGAGCCAGTGGAAGATGTGGGACAAGCACGCATCAGCTTGCATTCTAGTCTGTTTTCTTTAGTAGTACAGACCTCGTACGTCTCTTAATATAATTTAGGTGAGAGCTGCCAAAGATTACGTAAGTTATTAATTTCTGTATTTAAAAGAAAATTTCAGGAAGACCAGGCATCCCTGTAATTTATGAAAGCATAATAAACCGCTCATACAGGATGTTAAAGACTATTTGGTGATGAAATATGTGCACGAAGTTTCCCTAGCCGGTGTACAGGAACGAGGGAGGCGAGAGTGTTTTGTCGTGCGTGCGGGAGAGATTTCATCAAGCCAAGCATGGCGCTCTTCAGGACGCGGGTCAAAATGCAAATCGAAGCTGCGATGAAAGAGAAGGGCGTGTCCAGATCTGCGTCACAAGCGAGGTACAAGTTTCTCTGCCCTCGAGGCAAGCCACGAGCCCATACTACCCACACATCTCATCTGCTGCGAACTGCAACATATTCTACTCTTCTTCATAACTACATTAATTACATGACTTTCTAAACTAACTTTAACAAGTCTATGTAGTTTGCCGCGACTCATGAGCGGAGACCAGGGAGCGGTAAGGGCCACGCTGCCAATGAGAATTTAAGCGGGTCACTAAACATTTTAAATGTTATATTTTTTAGTGTTATATATAAAAACACATACAAAGTAGAGCTCGGGGAAAAGGAATTTTAAAACCATTTTGTTTTGTATAAATGATAAAATAACATTACGACATATTATTTTCGTTGGATATTTGTGAAATTAAGTATTGAGCTATAAGTATGGTTAAAAAGAAAAAAATACTAAGTAATAACTAACGAAACTTATAAAAACTTGTATGATTGGCACCTTCCTCAGGTAACATCTTCCCTTAACTTAATTTACATAATTTGTTTATTCACATTTACGTAAACATATGCACACGTATATGTGTAAGACTTGTTTAATTTGGCAATACTAATCATTTGTGTCTGTTTTGTATTTTTTTACTTTTGTTCTAGTTACTCTGAACAGTTTAAACCCCCGATTTATTTACTTTAGGCTACTGGTAACTTACGAAATCATTTCCACACACATTTTTACATAAACTATCATAAATAATTAAATATATATAAGCTAAGATCAATAATGAAAAATATAAAATGAGATATAAATAATACATATGTACACGCACTGCAAACACCGTACTCGGTATATACAGACACTTCACAAGGTTTTTCTTCACGATAATTTATTCGAGAATACTCTAAACCACCTGTTTGTTGAAAACCACTTCGAAGGTGGAAACGGCATGGAAAGTGAAATATAAGTAACATGCAGTGTCCAATAAAACGCGCGCAAATGTGGTGTTATGTTGAATGTTTGTACAGTAAGAAATGTTTGTACAGTAAGAAACTCGGGTGTGCAAGGAAATACCACGTTGTGCGGTTTATTATAACAATAATGGCATTAAGTGCCTGTAAGATTACTCAAAGGCATGTAAATATAAGTTATTCTCAAATGAACTCACCTCACTGGTGTAAATGGAACTAAATTAATTTACTGATTAAGAATTGCGTGTATTTCTTGTTGCTTTGCTGAGAATTGTACAATCATACATCTGCCGGTATCACAGAAGTTCCTAAATATATTCTGTATTCAGCTTAACTATAGTTGTATCTAGTAGAAGGTGCGGTCTTCAATATGACCAACCTGCCATCGAGGGTTATTTTAATAGCACTTGTAGCTCTGTTACAGCAGTAATGTTCCCTCATTGGTTAGTCTGTCTTACACACCGCTGAACCAGGGACTTTGTCTTGGGAGAACTCACAGCTTACTTAAGGTTGTTCACATGGCAAAAATTCATAATGTTATATTTGATTGACATAGTGTTAGTTTTACAGACGTTACTCGAGACTACATTTTTCACTGGTAGAGATTTTTTAACTCTCATAGTTCTCCCATAGCGGCACGTCAAAGTCAGAATTTGCAAGTTACAGGAACATAGGTTTAACAAAAACCAAGTGACTTACTCGAATGAAATAATTTACACTGAAATAAGATAATATGGACTATATGCTAAAATATTTAAAAACACAGAATGGAACTCCTTTGTACTTTAAAAAAAAAAATCCAAAAACGACGAAATTTACCTAATTTATGGCAATTTTTAAAAAACGACAAAATGACTTTGTTGTGTGTTTTTAAATCTTTTAGAATATAGCCCAAAATATCTCATTTCAGTGTAAATTATTTCATTCTAGCAAGTCAATTGGTTTTTGTTAAACGTATGTTCCTGTAACTTGCAAATTCTGACTTTGGCATGCTACTGCGGGAAAACTATGAGAGTTAAAAAATTTCTACCAGTGGAAAATGTAGCGTCAAGTAACGTTTATAAAACTAACGCTATGTCAAGCAAATATAAAATTTGGAATTCTTGCCACGTGAACAACCTTAAGACGACCCTTCTTGGCCGGGTTGCCATGTTTAAGGCAGCGGACTACTGGTAAACACGGACAATGCCGAACACATTGTGATAACATTTTATATCTGTTACATTTGCAGGCTACCCACGATAAAGGAAGTACTTTTGGAGTAAAGAATATTTCCATTTTTTGAAAAATTTCATTCTTTCCGTCAACAGTTTATGAGTGAGGGCAAAGTACACTTTATTTTAAAATATTGTTCAGTATAAAACAATCTTTAATAGTTTTGACTTAATTGTGAATAGTTCAAATTTTTTCTTAATGTGAACGAATTTTTGGCTTATGAAATATATCAATTGTGCAAATGTACACTCCGTTGACTTTCAAGGTCGTTCTACACGCTGAACTGGAGAACGTGAATATTCGCAGTTTTAAGTGATTTTTCACTGATTTGAATTGGTGTAACAACTCCATCGGTAAAAGGTTTTTCACAGTACAGGACGCGATACGCTCGGCGCTTGCCGTGTCCTCATAAACGACGTGCTACAATTAAACCGCCCCATGATGTGTTCATTGGACACTGCGTGCTCATTGGTTCAGATAATCACGTGACATTGTCCGTCGTGTTCCGTACGGTCTCTTTGTCCCATGTGTCATCTGGTCTCATGTACGTCGCCCATATTTATACATTTGTCCTTTCGTCATTGTCATTCGTCAGTTGAAAGATGATGAAGTAGAAGAACTTTATAACATTTAACCCCGTAAAAAGTAAATTAGATATCATAAACAAATGCTCATATCCATAATGTCAACAGTTAAAATGGAAGGTAAAGGTAATATGGCAACGACTGAATCGAAAATTGGACGAGATGACAATTCAAAACAATAAAATAATATTTCAACCAAAAGAAGCATGAATGAGATTTTCGACAATGTGCACGAAAAAGACTAGTTCACAAAATTGTTTGAACAAGAACCGCAATACTTTTTATTTATTATTATCCTCCGAATACTCACAGTGATACAAACACTATAACACATTAAAATAAGATCGAAAAAACGAACACTCGACGAGAATTTACCGCACTCTAGATTCAGTTTCCTGAGTCTGCAGGATGAGACAGCTCTATTGTGGCATCACGTGTCTGCGTATATCTTGGTGATGTTATGAGAGCATGAGACACGTGCACACGAAGATCTAAGATACATGATATTGTAGTAAGATCTTCATAGAGCGACGAAATATCGCCGGCCGCCGTCGACACCAACTGTGCTGCCATCTATTACCTACAGTAATAACTAAATAACTGTAAAGGTTTTTTTTTGTCAAAACGTGGACGGAAAATAAAGAAATGATAATCTGCTTCTACTCGCATTAATATAGTATTAAACGGAAAGCAGAGGTCACGTTTTCTAGCGAAATGTGAGACAAATAAATTAGTTATATTCAAAATAATTATATGCAATAGATTACATTAATTCACACAAATAGTGGCATTGTTAATGCAATGTTAATAGGATGAAATTTATTTTAAACTTTTTTTTAACTTGTATGATAGTTGCGTGAGTGTTTGAATGTAAACAACATTCATTCCTCTTTGTATCCGTCGCCAGCGATGCGCGTCAAATGCAATATTAGACGCTCATGCAATGTTCCCGATGCCCCACGCTAGCGTCAAGGCTCTCATTGACTGATGCTTGTTGCTGAGCATCAGGGCTCTGATGGGCTGATGCTGGTTGCTGAGCGTCAAAACTCTGATTAGCTGATGCTCGATGCTGAGCGTCAAGGCTCTGATTGACTGATACTCGAAGCTGAGCGTCAATTATCTGATTGACTGATACTCGAAGCTGAGCGTCAATTATCTGATTGACTGATGCTCGATGCTGAGCGTCAAGGCTCTGATTGACTGATACTCGAAGCTGAGCGTCAATTATCTGATTGACTAATGCTCGTTGCTGAGCGTCAATGATCTGATTGACTGATGCTCGTTGCTGAGCATCAAGGCTCTGATTGACTGATACTCGAAGCTGAGCGTCATTGCTGTGATTGACTGATGCTCGATGCTAAGCGACCAGGTTCTGACTGACTAATTCTCGTTGCTGAGCGTCAAGCCTCTGACTGACTAATGCTTGTTGCTGAGTGTGAAGGCTTTGATTTACTAATGCTCGTTGCTGAGTGTGAAGGCTTTGATTTACTAATGCTCGTTAATGAGTGTCAAGACTTTGATTGACTAATGTTCGTTGTGGGAGTCAAAGCTTCAATTGGCTTATGCTCGATGCTGAGCGTCAAGGCTTTGATTGGTTGGCGCGTGTTGCTAAGTGTCAAGGTTCTAATTTACTGACGCCCTTAGCTAGCATCAAGGCTCCATTTGACACCTATCGCTAGCGTCAAAGCACTGATTGACTAATGCTCGTTGCTGAGCGTCATGCCTCTAATTTACTAATGACCGTTGCTAGCATCAAGGCTCTGATTGACTATTAATCGATGCTGAGCGTCTAGGCTCTCATTCACTAATGTTCTTTGCTGAGTGTAAAAGTTTTGGTTGGCTAATGTTCTTAAGTGAGTTTTAAGGCTCTGATTAATTGATACCAGTCTCTAGCGTCAAGGCAGTTTTTGACACCCGTCGCTAGCGTCAGTGCAATGATTGACTTAGCTCGTAGCTTAGCGTCAAGCCTCTAATTCAATAATGAATGTCGCTAGCATCAAGGGTCTAATTGGCTAATATTATTTGCTGAACGTCAAGGCTCTGACTGACTAATCCTTGTTGCTGAGTGTCAAGGCTATGATTGACTAATGCTCTTTGCTGAGCATTACATCGCACAGTTGTGAAAACCACTGAACTATCAAAAGCTATAGTTTGCGTCAGCGAAATTACTCACCGATTGAATAAGATATTTTCACTTATTGAAGAAGTTATGAATCAGTTCACCTATATGTACAAAAATTATGCGTATTTTTACACAAAATATTATTCTGTTTTTTTTTTTTTTAAATTACGTAATGAGGTCAAGAAAAGCTTGCACTGAATATAACATTTAAAGTATAGCAGCGATATTCGAACTCACTACCTTCAGCACGTCAATTAATTAATTTAACCAACAAACACGCGTGATCACTCTAGGAAACCTGTTGTTTCTGTTTACTAGCTATGTATGTTGTGCTGTACTTTGTTTTCTTAGTAGTTAGTTGAAGTGTCAATTTTTGAAAACTGCATAGTGTAACTTCACTGCCAACAACGGAACGAAACTGAACGTTACTAAAACTTAGCTGTCTACAACAGCCGAACAAAATAAATAGTTATTACTATGCAACTCTACTATAAATATTTGTGTAGGCCTACATTTAAGTGTAACGTATCAAACACATAATTCACTTATAAACAACGAGCAAATAAAATTACTTGTACGCTTGCTGTGGAAATAGTGGTACCATATTTACTACATGTAGACTAAGATCATTATGAATTTGTTGATATGGCACTTTAGTTACACAGTTAAACAGTATTTTTCATGTAACAGATAAATTAGTAGACGTTAAAGGGATTAATTACTGGAATATACTCACTAATAGAATGTGTTGCCTAAATCTATTGTTCTCTCACTTTTTCATCTGTCAACATCACAAAACAATGTATTCGCCAGTGTAGAACATTCCACCATTGTAGAAACTTTGAAAATTTCACTGATTATAATTCAGAGTGTAGCGAAAAACGTTATAAAATTCATCAATCGTTAATCTTCTGATGGGATAATTTATGCTCGTCCTTTTTCTGCGCTGTATTAATTGAAAGTAGATTATCTTAAACAACTAAAAACAATAACTGCCTTATGTTTATAAATGTTGACACTCGTTTTTTGCGAAAATATTTTTGCACCAGCAATACATCAATACATAGTGGAATATTTGTAGTTCTCATTAGTTTATTGACCGCATGTCTTTGTGAGTAATTACTTGACTGATCCAACAAGAACTCTGCTCCAAGAAAACAAAAACTCTGCCTTACTCTCTACAATTCTTGTACTTCTACAAGCAATATTATTACAACCCAGTTGGCAAAATCATTTCCCTCCCAGAATTACAAAGCCGTTCACCGTAGTGTGGTCGGTATAGAATGCCGACCTACGGTGCGAGACGTCCTGGGTTTGAATTCCAGCACGCGCACGATTGTGTAATTTAATTAGGTTTATAATGTTTGTAAGCCGCCCCTTATGAAGTCTTAGGGCATAAAACCGAGTAACCTTAATAAACCCTCTAAAACTAAATATAACTTCAACGGTTGTCCTTGTAAAAATACAAGGCGTGTGTTTGTAAACTTACATGCATGTATACTTTTGCACTTGCAATAAGAAAACGTGGAATTTGGCATAGTTATTTTATCATAATCATGAAACAGATCTTAATTGTGAAATGACTGCTAAACTTATAACTTTTACGTGTAATTATTTTGATAAGATAACATTTTTAGGTGCACCAGAATTTAAACCTGCGTCCCTGCACTTGGCGACTGCATACCGTACCCCAAGACTACGTTGTTTTACTTAATTATATGTATTAAATTATAGTTCACTACAATCTTTTCGTGAAATTCATGTATCTATACAAACAAATAATTTGACAAGCAAAATTTTTTTTAGTTTGCAAAGGTTTGTGAAAGTACAAAGATATCACTTGTAAAAGTTTTACAAAAAAATTTTGGTGTGTTTACAAATATATTCTTTAGAAGCTTTAGAGCTGTGATCATCCATTAAACGAAGTGCACATAAGTAAGTGTTTTGCAATGCATCCAGGTATTAAATTTGTAGTGAAAATTAGTATGAAGTGAGATGTTTTGTTAGTACTTAACATAGAAGACTAGCGAGGATAACACGAGCGATTATGGAGCAGTTGTAGGATGCACTGGGAAATGGGAAATACCCGAGAAAATCCTCCGTCCAGCGGCAAAGTACATCACATTTCCCAAATGCGAAAATTATGAAACGTACCCAGATCACCGAGGGAGAAGGCGAATGATGATACCATTATATGTTAAATATATTCTTTGCAGAAATCAGTAAGTGCCTCTAATATAGAAAGAGATAGGATTGCAAGAAGGTTTTGCTACCAGATATAGTTAAAAGTCCAGTAAAATTACGTAGATTAACGACTGACTGGTTGATGTTTTAGCACGGATCAGCTTTCTGCACAACTACCTCGAGGGTTAAGTGCTTAAATCGCAGACATCTCTGTCACCAGGTCTAACACTGGTACACTATGCAGGCTGCAGACAACGACAAATACATACTTTTAGAGCACGCGTAGAAGTACTGAAATCTAATAGGTACTAAGAATGTTTCACCAAAAATCATTCTTTATACTAATTATAGTACTGTAAAGTTAAAATGCTGAATGTTGTGTAACATAGAACTAGAGGTGTTGAAGCTGAGTACGTTGTTCAAGAAGTTTCTTGCATTGTTGATTGCAGTAGGGCGTGACTTCGTATCTCAGTGCCTCCGTGTGTCTTTCTTGAAAATAAGTTAAATTATTGTTTAGTTGCACTAGGAACATCTCCTATTCACCCGGGCTGGCATTCATTTCTTTCCTGGTGTCCAGCGGTGTGAATGGCGAGGGTCAAAGTGTAACATCCCTCAACAAATGAGGCATCTACGTGATGCCCATGTTACAGATGAGTGAATGTGCGTATTTACCGGGTTTTGAAGTGATTCACTAATATACGCCGAAAATAAGTATCAATTATAATCTAGTCACGAATGTGTAAATGAAGTACAGTGTTAAGAAATATCATAACTAACCGTGGAACGCTTAACTTGAAATTTGTTTTCAGCACGTGCGTAGCCATGGGAGTAGTGAATCTCACATAAATAATAAATATCACTTTCCCATCAAACGTTAAGTGGATATTTATGACTAAACATATGTTAATTCATCCAAACCCTACTGCGGTTGACCGCGAACAAAACACAATTCGATGGGAATATAAGATCTTGGGGACTGCTCTGTATGCTAACAATAACAAGTCATCTGCATAGGGTTGACTCATTTAAAGATAAACGTGTATTTTAATGCCTTTAACTGTTTAAACTATCTGCACAATGTTCAGTATACCTAACAAGGACTGCAAAATACTCTCATTCTCTCCAATTTCCAGGCGCGAGAAAATAAGCTTTAAATATTACTGGAGGGCTTGTACAGGAGTTCAACGTTACTTGAATGTCCAAACTAAGAGGACATTACTCAAGTTGAGGTGTACATGCTGCATCTCTGCACACGATTTGGCTTGGACATGCAGCTTTCTTTGTATATTAACCAGGATTTCCGTAGCAAAAATACAGGGAAGAAATGTTTTCTTCTGCTGCTTTACAGAAGGTATGTTCTGTATTTACAAGAGCAACTACCGAAAATAAACTACACGAACAAAGTCATACAAAGAAACAGTAAAACCGTGGGATGTCAGTTTTAGCAAAATGATTTAGGACAAACTACATTTGAGTACTTCATGTGTATGTTAGGAGTTCTCTGTAGTTACTGACGGCCTATTTTTGTAATCAGGGATTTCTCATTGACGACGGCAATCCAGAAATATTTCAGCGGCATCAAGCGGTCAGTCGCAGACAGACATTAAAGAGGCATATGAGCTGAAATCATTCAGTCGTTGAAATTGACTCTGGTTAAAGTGTGTTGTCATACGTTCACTCATGAAATATTTTCATGTTAAGAACTAGGCGTTCGATTTGCAATGACGATTGTCTGAGAAGACGGACTGAGTCTTGAGCAAGTTATTCATGAGCATCAGTGAGTACAGCACGAGGGCAGGGAGCATTTTTCGGATAAGGAGATTACACGCGGCTACCCCGTCATCAGTACGCTATCCGTGCATTTGTCGGCACCCCATCATCTGCCAGGTACCACTTTACAGAACACGTTCCTGCGTCTAGATAGCAGCTGTACTGGTGCCTCCGAGCAGCCGCTTACAATCGCAAACAAACAATGATCAGCTGAGACCACGGGTTCTCGCTATTCTCCAGCAACTTCTGTACTCAAGTATACACCAGCTACTCGTTGGCAGTTTTCTGGCACAGTGATAACACATGGTTGGACGTGTTGATTCTTCATTGTTGTCTCAGCCGCCTCCAGGAATTCACAAAATGTTACTGTGTCTGGCCATATGGAAAAAACAAATCCACCTATTTATCGTGAAAAGACTTCATGATCAATGTTAGCTGAAAAATTTGTGTATTGAAGTAATTTACGTGGCTTCATAATTTTAACGGCAATGCGTTTAATGAGACACTTTTGTTCAACATCGTAGTACCGTTATTCTGACATTCCTATAGAAGTAAGTAACAGCACACAAATATATGAGCCCAGTTGGTAAAGAAAATTTACGGCATTAACATAGCTGATATAAATATAGTGATATGGACACACAAATACGGCCAACAAACTTCTTAGCAAGCTAGATTTCACAAACTTACATTACAGCGGCAGCACTTCTCTGCTCGATGGCTCCGTGACTTTGTACGACGAACTTTATCGTTTGATCGGGCCGACAACAAGAAGGTTACTCAGACACAAATGTGGTTATACACCGTTAGATCTCCAAGACCTGTACAGAGGTGTAAACATCCCATTATTTGAGTATACACCAGCTAAAATGTTATAAAATGCTAATAGTCATAATGTTCCCTCTGGAATTCTGATATGTGTATTTGTCGCGAAGAAAAGTTAGCCTCAATAATGAATGTATTAGAGCTTGGTGTCCTACGTGCTTAGTGGTCGTACTTTATTGGCTGGGACGAAGAAGCAGGCCAAACTTGCAGAAGAGCGAAGAAAGAATGCTGTGGATATCACTGATGTGCAACAACGACCGAGCTCGACAGAGGGAAAGTCGGCACATTGGTAACGGCAGGTCCAGTGAAGGAACAGCACAGTACACACCCTAGCCACACAGAGGAGATGGACGCGTGAGATAGGCGCGAGAAGCGGCATGATTATAGTGATGAGACGTTCTAAAAGATGGCAGGCGGTGCCGTGAACACGTTCTGATTGGAGAGCTGGTGTCGCCATTGTCTGGCCGCAGGGGGAAGCCGCGCCATCACAATACTAAATGAAAGAGTTGTTGGTGGGCCTCGCGTCGTCGCGCCGTTCACCAGGACACGAGCCAGCCTTGACGCGAGACATTCGGTGCCTTGGTGCGCTCTGTAGCATTGCCGCTCGGGCTTCGTACTTACATATAACGCCGCTCAAGCTTCATACTTACATATCACTTCTATAACATCGCCGCTTAGGCTTCGTACTTACATATCACTTCTATAATGTCGCCACTCAGGCTTCGTACTCACATATCACTTCTATAGCGTCGCCGTTCAGGCTTCGTACTTACATATCACTTCTATAACATCGCCTCTCAGGCTTCGTACTTACATATCACTTCTATAACATCGCCGCTCAGGTCTTGTACTTACATATCACTTCTATAACATTGCCGCTCGGGCTTCGTACTTACATGTCACTTCTATAACATCGCCGCTCAGGCTTCGTACTCACATATCACTTCTATAATGTCGCCATTCAGGCTTAGTACTCACACATCGCTTCTATAATGTCGTCGCTCAGGCTTCGTACTTACATATCACTTCTATAACGTCGCCGCTCAGGCTTCGTACTTACATATCACTACTATAACATCGCCACTCAGGCTTCATACTTACATTTTGCTTCTATAACGTCGCAGCTCGGGCTTCGTACTCACATATGACTTCTATAACATCGCCGCTCAGGCTTCGTATTTACATATTGCTTCTATAACGTCGCAGCTCGGGCTTCGTACTCACATTTGACTTCTATAATGGCGCCGCTCAGGCTTCGTGCTTACATATCATTTCTATAACATCGCCGCACAGGTTCTGTACTTACATATCACTTCTATAACGTCACCGCTCAGGCTTCGTACTTACATATCACTACTATAACATCGCCACTCAGGCTTCATACTCACATATCACTTCTATAACGTCGTCGCTCAAGCTTCGTACTTACATATCACTTATATTACATCGCTGCTCAGGCTCCATACTCACAAATCACTTCTATAACATCGCCTCGCAGGCTTCGTACTCACATACCTATCACTTCTATAATGCCGCCGCTCAGGTTTCGTACTCACATATCACTTCTGTAGCATCGTCGCTTAGGCTTCGTATTTACATTCACTTCTGTTGCATCGCCGCTCAGGTTTCATACGTACATATCGCTTCTATAATGTCGCCGCTCAGGCTCCATACTCACATATCACTTCTATAACTTCGCCACTCATGCTCCATACTCACATATCACTTCTATAATGTCGCAGCTCAGGCTCCGTACTTACACATCACTTCTATAACGTCGCCACTCAGGCTTCGTACTTACATATCATTTGTATAACATCGCCGCTCAGGCTTTGTACTTACATATCTCTTCAATAACATTGCCGCTCGGGCTTCGTACTTACATTTCACTTCTATAACGTCACCACTCAGTCTTCGTACTCACATATCACTTCTATAACGTCGCCGGTCTGGCTCCATACTTACATATCACTTCTATAACGTCGGCACTCAGGCTTCGTTCTTACATACCACATCTATAACATCGCCGCTTAGGCTTCGTACTCATATATCACTTTTATTACGTCGCCGCTCAGGATCGTACTTACATATCGCTTCTGTGATATCGCTGCTCAGGCTCCATACTCATATATCACTTCTATAACATCGCCGCACAGGCTCCGTACTCACAAATCACTGCTATAACATCGCTGCTCAGGCTTCGTACTCACATACCTATTACTTCTATAATGCCGCCGCTAAGGTTTCGTACTCACATATCACTTCTGTAGCATCGTCGCTTAGGCTTCGTCTTAACATTCACTTTTGTTGCGTCGCCGCTCAGGCTTCGTACTTACATATTGCTTCTATAACGTCGCCGCTCAGGCTTTGTACTCACATATCTCTTCTATAACATCGCCACTCAGTCTTCGTACTTTCATATCACTTCTGTAGCATCGTCGCTCGGGCTTCGTTCTCACATATCACTTCTATAACGTCGCCGCTCAGGATCGTACTTACATATCGCTTCTATGACATCGCTGCTCAGGCTCCATACTCATATATCACTTCTACAAAGTCGCCGCTCAGGCTCCGTACACACAAATCACTGCTATAACATCGCCACTCAGGTTCCGTACTTACATATCACTTCTATAACGTCGCCGCTCAGGCTTCGTACGTACATATCACTACTATAACATCACCGCTCAGGCTTCTTACTTACATATCTCTCTTGTAACATAAACTGTCTTGCAGTGTAGTGAATTGTCAGAAAATAACGCGAATTTTGTGTGCCTTTATATATAACCAGTTATGAAATATATTATTCTTTAAGAATCATGTGTCTGTAGGAGGTATGTACTAATGTCTTATAGATAACGAGGACACTAGAACGAGGTAAAGGAAATGCCTGGAATAAGAGACTGACTCAACATTCTCACGTGGAAGAATTTCCGCCCACTGCGAGACATAGCGGCATTTTCTCGCTACTTTACAATTGCGTAGGGTAGGTATGAGTGTCGTAAGGTAGAATTATAGGTACGGCGAGAGTTACATAGGTACGTAGCACGTTGTTAAGTTGGTAGATGAAGAAGCAGACAGTAGTGTTAGTGTACTCTCTAAACAGGTATGAGTGAATGTTAACTGAATTTATATTGTTCTTCACTTATTACCATTTACCATTTAACTAATGAAAACAGTGAATAACCAAGTTGTTTTATGGTCTAGTCAACTCAAACTTTTTATTTGCGCAAAATGTATATACAAACACGCCCACAAATAAGTATTAACGTAGTCTTTTGCAAAGTTTACCTCTACATTATACTATTTATAATCTTTACCAATCTTTTTATTTTGTTTAATACCGGAGTGAAAATAACTACTGTCATAGATAGAAAGTGATGAGTGTACCATGATTTTTCGCCTACGTGAAAGGAATATGCGTTTTCCCTTTCACAAAATACAAAATTACTTCACTGTACAGTGCGTCGATTTTTATCTGTTTTCTGTATATATATGAAGGCGTAAATTCTTGCCTTTTAAAGTGAGGTGGTCTTGGGCTCGAAGCTGTGACGATCATGTCATTTCGTTTTAGTAGGTAATTTATCATTTTATTTGAATAAATATTACCTGAGAGACTTAGAACATTTACAGGTAATTTGCAAAATGATCTCGGTTATTAACAACTGTCCACTGTAAAAGATTTGTAAACTTATCATAACGATGTATAGGAGTGTAAAGAAAGTAGGTATGGTAAAATTGTTTTCTATACATCAATTGTAACATTTCTATATAATTCTATGAAACAGTCAATATACTACTGTTAACAGACTTGTATGGTGACAATGCTTTGCATTTGCTGTTTTTATAAGCTGAAGTATGGCAAGTATCCTGTACCGTACTTGCGTTAATTACTTCCATTATTATTTAGGAAAATATTTATAGTGGTTTCACATTACCTTTAAACATATACGTTAAAGTCACTTCCGTAGATATTACACACATTTACTAACTGTGGCCCAATAATAAAGCCGTACTAAAAATTGGCTCAATGATGATTCCGAGAATATTTTTTACTCAAGTAGACAACTGCTTCTCACTGGTTGATAGTTGACACTGTAATATTAATTAACATGCCTTTCGTTGAGTATTTATATTTGCCTCAGTGCCCTTAAATTGGAGTCAAAAACGTTTTGTTTGAATTTATGTTAGCTTGTGCACAAAAGAAAACGCAAATTTCTCAGGAGTCTGTCATTTCGCTCCTCTGTCTAAGCATGCAGTTAATAAGGAACAAATGTGTAGAGAACGTTAGTTTTATTTTTGAACAATTCTTGCAATGGGAGCAAGTTACAAACTAAAGAAATATTTTGTACATACAACATTGCAGCAAATGTTGTGTCACAGAACACCAGAAAATACACACAAACAAATGGACAAGTAAACAAATATAATTATTTTGTTTGCAACTAGCAAATAGAGGTAAGCATCTACAATTCCACTAGGAATTCAGTCAGTGATTTACAATACAAAAACACAAACTAGCACCCAAGTACCAAAAAACCAACAACGGAAAAAATAAATAACTCAGATAATCTCACAAAAGGAATTACGTCAGTAAGAACGAAAGGACAGACAAAAAATATTTACAACAAACATGCAAAACAAAACGAACGACAAAAATCAGGATGTAGACGACACAGACACCTAGTGGAAAGCAAATGAAGCAGTAACTGTGTACAGTAAGACGATGTAAAACACAGACAAACATAATGGTTTTCTGTGTGCAATGGCGTATGTATAAAATACTTCTTTAGTTTGTAACATCAGTTTCTTGGAAACGATTTATGTAGCAACATTTTTCAGAGCCTTTCATACACGTCTGCAGTTCTGCTACGTTACCAGTGATTCGATGTACTTAAGGCGCGTGGGAAGTTACGATGTCGAAAACCTCTGCGCGAGAGGTCTGCAGATGTTAAAAATATTTTAAACGTAATAATGTTTTAAAATCGGTTATCATAGAGGTCTCGATGTTATCACATAAAAAATTATAAAAATGATGGTTTTCCATTTTTGTAAATTTTGTTGTTTAAAGTCCTTATTATTCTTAAAAAAACATTTTTTAATTTTTTACTTGAGAGTAAAGTAGGGCCTATACTACCGCATAGTGCTAGATAAACGTTCACTGATAAAATATCTACTCGGCAAAAATATCTGTCTACTCGGATTTTGACGATTGAGTATTGCATTCGTCCGCTAAACATCGTACCTTTCCATATCTCTTAACTCTCAGCGTCTAGGAATTGTACCCGCCAACCACAGATGTGCGGTGTCTCAGTAAACTTGTTATGATTGTTACAGTTAAATAACTTACGTATCTACACGAAGACACTAAGTACAGGCCGCAGGTATGCACCGAAACAAACTGGCGCAAAAATGTTTTCACGAATATTATCGGTCACTACTGATAGAGCATATATATATATATATATATATATATATATATATATATATATATATATATATATATATATATATGGACAAAACAAAGGAAACCAGAACACAGTCAAAATTATAAAGAGGTGTTGGAAAGAGAAAAATGAGGAAACAAGAGAAATTGAGTATTCATGATGTAACATCCACACTGACTCTTAAGGGCATTCAAGTATAGTAATAGTAATAATTATTATATATGTGCAATGTATGCAATATAAGAAAAACGTACAAATTCTAATTTACAAAAGTTTTAATTTAGTATATGCGTGTATGCAGGACGGTTTCTCCAGCGTCAGAAAACTTTCGCGAAATAGTCTTTCGGTATTTATAGTACATTCTACTGAAACTGGTACGTCGCGTCTCAAAGTGTACACAAGTTCCTAGCTGTGTTTTTAGTTCACGTTATATTGCGTTAGTTCCCTTCACTATTGGTAGGTTCATCAAGAAATTCATATAAGAATAGTTCGGAGATGGCTTATTGTGACGTAGTTGAAACAGCTATTGTGGGGGTCACGATATGGCACCGAGCTATTTTGAGGTCATTGACGTTTGATTTTTATCCATCGTTAGATAGTAAAAACATCTTAGATGATAGTTCCAATAAGCTATATAATTTATAACACTGATTAACTACGTATTGTTCGAAAGAGTGACTTGATAACGAACTTCTCACACAACAGTAAGTGAAGCCCACCGCACACGGAGTGATATTTCCTACAATATCGCGTACAGACAATCTCACTTGGAGCAGTATGGCCTCGTCTGCTGGAAATATCGCTGCTTACGTGCAGTGATACTAGCTTGTCTACGTGTGTTTCGTAATAGGAATGATGCTATTTTCTCTACGTGTTTATTAACTGGTTTTTTATCTCAGTCAATATGAACGAAATACATAATCACGTGACTCGTCGTTTGCACATTCCTCCGGTTCCCTTACAGTTTAGCGGGCAACGAATGATAAACGTAAACAGTATGTGCATAAACCTGGGTCTAGCATGGATAAAACATGTCTGTATGCTGTACGGCATTAACAAATAGTTGATGCTTTCACGTATATAAACCAGCACCGTGCTGTGTATCACTCACCGAGGCCCGCAGCACTGACATTTTATCAGCTCATTTCGAAGCTCTTTGACGAACGCGTTAGAAAACTCGTAGGAAATATATTGTTCCGTGTGCTGTAGGCTTTACTGAACAGGAGGTCGTCGTGAAGTGACATCTATAAAAGCGTGCTCCATGTATCGCTCATATATTTTTATAGACATTGTCACCCCCTGCATATAACGACACTGCCTCACGCACAGTTATACTGGGTTGTTTTCGTCTTGTACGATATATTTAATGTAGTGTACCGTAGTTTTCACAAGATGTAAGGGAAACACGTTTCTCTCACAAGGTAAGAGAATACATCCTTACACTTGCGGAAAAATTACCAAACAATTTTACAGTGTCGACTAATTCAGGAAACTCAATGAATTCCACTTATAATGTGGTAACTGTTATCACATTCACGGTTGCTCGAAGTCATTAACGTTCCGAATTAGGCAAACTACGCTTGTCCCTAGCTTTCACACTGGCAATTTCGTCATAATCACGCTAGCGTAATTCTCGCTTCACATCACAGAACAACAGTTTTGAATACCAAGCTCAATATTGTGTTCTCTGCCAGTGGTCTCCACCAAACGGCAAGATTCTTTGCTTATTTCCCCTTGTTAATAGTCCAACTTCAGAGCTAACATGCCCTGAGTTTAATGTGCCAGGCATTCATAATGTACAGGCAGCGACAATAACTTCCTAAACCCTGTAACGTGTTACACGTTATACGATTGGGCGAGAGTAATTTGAAGTAGTTAAACTGTTTGCAGACGAATACCGAACGATTAGTTGTGTCGCACCAGATTGTTAGTTGTCCCAGTAAAATAATAACACATAAAGAACTAAATTAGCATGTGATACGGAAACAATAAATTCAAACCTAGAAAACTGCTTTCTTATTTTCTGCAATAAATCACTAATTCTGCTATTACATCTTTCCAGTTATATATATATATATATATATATATATATATATATATATATATATATATATATATATATATACATATAATATTGAGCAGAAACCAACATTCAGTGGTTTATTTCTGGTTTCCTCTGTAACAACGCACTGGACGTGCTAGGCATGCGGGTTGTGAACCGCAGATTTATCTGTTGTCAAGTTCAGGTAATGCTCTGCTATTGATACTGTTTTACAATCATTATTATTTTTAACTTAAACGAGAGCAGGTATAGAAAATCTGTCTGGCAGTTTTCTTTAGAATGTTTTTATCCATGATAGCTATTTGTTTCAAAACAAAAAAAAAAATACGGTTTCGACAAAAAGTCAATTAACCAGAATTTCGTTAATTACATAGCCTAATTAGCTAAAACCATAGTATTTACTGCCTAGAAAAAATCAGCCAACATGGATAAGACGATTTTAAGCGAAACTTCCAGACAGATATTTGATACCTGTTCTCGTTCAGGCTTACAAAATGATATCGGTAAACAGTTTAAACACGAGAGCATGACCTTCAACATTTTTTGTGACATACGCTGGTATTATAAAACTGTATATTTGTATACACAATCTCAATTAACCCACAGTTAATTATACAACATCTGAACACTCCGAGTTGTAAATAAATACCTAACAAAGGGCTTGTCAAATCACATTCTCACCAAGCAACCAATCACAAGTCTGCGCAAGCAATTGTTGCACATAGTATACGTGTAAAATAACCCGCGAAATTTTCTGCAGTTTTCAAAACGAATTTTAAATGTATTTCTTGCACAGGCGAGGGTAATTAATTAAACATAACTTTTTAATATACAATTATGTTCACAAAAATATTTGTGACTAAAATATTGTTCTTAGTTAAGGACTTTGGTATTTTTGAAACGTATATCGCGTTCACGTTCTCGAGAAGTGGACATAGGCAATCTGTGCTCTATTATGTTATTTATTTATTCCTGTGAAGAATCACGGAGAAATTTTTGTAGTCTAAGACTTTTAAAATATTGTTATTATCTCAATTATGTTGCGGAATAACACGTAAAGTAGTTGCCAAAATATGCATAAAACTATGGACTTTGTTTTCTCGGTCGTAATTTTTTTTGTGTAACTGTCCTGCAGATTTATCAAATATAACCGTTAAAATGATTTAGAACTAGGAAAATAAGTTTCTTAAGTAGCTGATAATATTAATAGTAACCAAACTTCATATTATTTTGATGCAATTAATTTATTGAAATGTAACAAAGTTATGCGTAAGGCAGGGTTTGCATCTACTATAGTCAAGAGCACTGTCTCTATAAAAATAAATTCTTTCGACAGTAGTTCAGATTTAAGATGATTTCAGAGAACAAAAAGGAATAATGTAATTGCACTTGTTCATTTTGGTTGGAAATATAAAAGTAAAGGTATATATGTACTAATTTATTATGTAATATCTACCTCAGTAAGCCTGAGTCAGTTAACACATGCTGAGATTCACAAATATACGCGCACACCTGGCGGTGTTCTCGAGAGAAATACTTAAGGAAATTTTATTCAAGAGGGACGATGTTACATTATGACTTGGTGAATATTTAACTCGGCCTGCCATAGCCTCGGAAGAGATCATTAATAACACTGCTCTATGGAAGACGTTGTCACCGCCCATAACTGACTTTCTCTCGACGATACTGCTCGTACACATCTCAAGATGCAGTTTAACCAACCTTGTATTTGCTCTCTTTTATTATCAGCTACAGATAGGACCAAATGTTTCTCCTCGGACAATAACATCACATATAAAATATTAATGTCGTATAAGTACGACAGCAGATTTTCTTTTTCTCGGCAATCAAGGTAAAATGATGTTTTCTTGTTTGATAAAACCACTTAGAATATTCACTGCAACAAATCACATAGGCATATTATTACTTCAGCAAACATGTTATTACTGCATTTGTGATTTACACTTAATATTGCCTAAAGCATTTCTTACGTAATATGTCTAAAAATACAGTACTGCAACTTATGACATGCACGTTTCAATTACCTACATAATTCGTGTAGTTGGGGGAAGAGTGTTGTCATTTTTGATTTCTGTATTTTTCATCAAAATTCCAGATTCAGTTCAATTTCTGTAAATTTAAATTCGTTGAGGTTAAAATGTGTACTGATATAATTTCTAACTTCAAATTAATCGTATGCTAGTTCTGTTACGACATCTTAAACTGTCCAAAGTAATTAATCTGTAGGGACAGGAAAATTTCACTAATTCAATGACCTGCATGTTAAAATCCGCTGTCCTGTAAATAATCAAGCCCCGACCATTTGTCTACCAGCTGCTATTCAGTGGAACAGCAGACTAAGTACGAATATACAGGGCTAGAGTGTGTATAGGACAATGTAATATATCATGTAGGTCATTCAGTTAGCGAAATTTCCCTGCCACTATTAATCAGTAGATACTCCAGACGGTAGCCTTTGAACACGTCTCAGAATCTTACACTGTGCTTTTAGGTTATCAGAAATTGAGCAATGAAACTCAAATACATTTTATCCCTAAAAATAAATAAATCTGAATTTACATGTGTCCTGCCCCCTGACACACATTTCAAAATAACAGCGTGAAGAATATTAACGGGAAATAATAATTAAATCACATGTTAGTAAATTATTCTAGTGGAAATAATGACTTTATTGGGAAATGTTTCTCTCATTTAAAATGCTACTTATATGTAGATGTGGGAAACACACGGGTTCACTAACATTGTGATTAACATCCAAGAATATCTGTGATCTCAAGCAGAAATTTTACAATTGGCTGCTCGCTGACATAACATGGATGGCCAGACGTCAGTTTGTTTCTTTATTATTGGCTCAGCGCCTTTCAAGAAGTGTCAATTATATCTAGAGCCGAGCACTAAAGTTGCATAATGTAAAGTAGATTGAGTTATAGCCTGTGCCTAAAAGAATGAATGAGAGATTTTGGTCAGCGCTTTACATCGAGGTCTTCAGCACTTGTGAGGGGTGACATGAGGTGAGTATGGAGCAGTACCGGAATGAAAGGGCGGGGGAAACGGGAGATTCCCGAGAAAACCCGCCGACCAACGGCATCGTCCGGCACGATTCTCACATGCAAAAATCCGGCGACCGACCCCGCTGGGAATCGAACCCGGATCGCCTTGATGGGAGGCGAATGGGTGCCCAAAAGAAAATTAAATATTTTAAGGCTCCTACTAAAAAACATTGGCGATGCAAATATTGAAAAGTTAAGACCTAAGTATCACAGAGGAAGTACACAGTTTTTAGAGACGGGAAATGTCACGCGTTGAACGAAATGTTGGCTAGACTCCACAGTCCTGTAGACACTCTTGTCTTAGTACTGAGAATATTGTCTACAGCCCCAGTGAGTAATCATGTTCACAACAGACCAGGTGCCACGGAAATCATTCCTCGATTATCTGCACGTTTGTTATTACTCAGGAAGAAGTTGGCAGCGTGTCTGTATGATAAACCGCGATACAACTGCAAATTAAACTGAAATGCACTTGATGTTCAAAATGTATATCTGGTACTGTTATTTACGCAATTCTCCTGTCTCTGACATTGTTAGCTGATTTTGTCTTACTTTGTAGCTGGATTTGAATGTTGGTGTTTGAAGGCGTATTAACGTTCAGTTTTGTGTTATTTCAGTTTTATTGCTGTCCACCTTACAACATTGCCATTACTTATTATACTAGGACCGCCCATTTTATGGAAAAACCATGGAGTGCATAGTACAGTTCCATGTACAGTGCTGTGTGTTGACTTGAAGTTTAGGCCTTGTAACTATGCCTAAAGACGTTTCCTGCTAGACTAGCCCGCAATCAGTAATACACCACTTAGATTTTGAAATACTTGCATTAAATGCAGGCACCAACATAACCGTCAAATAATAAATAATTTATCCAAGCCACTGTTCTAAAATATAACCTGCCATGTATTTTTTTGTACTAGAAATGTTATTTTTTACATGGTAGTTATAACAGCATAGGTCACTATGCTCAGAAAAACTGACGCTGTGTTTACTGTCCGCTGTGTTCTTAGTTTTTAAATGTTCTATAAACTATCCTAAATATAGTTGATATACTAATGCACAGTAAATTTGTCTTCGTCAAGAAACCATCTCTTCTGCTGTATTAATAGCACTTCTTCTGACTTCATAGTTTCACAATTAAAAAGTAAGCAAAGTCACGTGAAATGTGCTACAACACTCAATACACTACTGAATATTGGAAACGGAATGTACGTAACTTGGTTGCACTGATATAAATAATGCAGAATTCAAAATAAATACCTCACGACAAACTGGAATCCATTTCCTTGGCTCTTGTCTAGATGATTTCAACTGTTACATAATACAGTATACAACAATACCGGACAAGAATAAGAATTTTTTGTAACAACTTATATGACAGTATCCCTAACGACTATCACTGCTACCTGTATAATTTAATACGGTTAGTTTGACAACTATACACGTATATTATTGTATAATTGTACATATGGAGGATTATATAAGTGTATTTTAAGTACAATTACTTTTATAAATAAGACTTGTTAATTAAAAATATTTTTATAAAGTATAACAAATACCCATCAAGCGTTATAAACGTAATTTTATACAGCTGACTGTTTAAGTTAAATTCAGATAACAATTTAAACTGAGAGTAAAATATAATTAATATTGATTTCATATAATAAAAGTGTATTCAAAAGTGTTTCAAAATAACATATCAATAGTATATGAGCTTTAATGATGTTTATTCAGTATGTAAATTTTTTATTTATTTATTTATTTACAAAAATATTAAAGTGCCTGCCAAACAGTCTTATTAGACCACACCAGGAAGGCACTACATTATAAAACAAAAAAGCACAAAACATAACAACACAAGACAACACAACACAAGACAGGTGATCAAACATATTAATTCTGTGAGGAATAATAAACCAAGCGATATCTGCAGTAATGAGTTTAAAGCGTAAGTAAATTATTTCATCAAATTAACTTACTGCGGCAGAACAGAAATCATTATAAAATATTTGCTACTTTGATCAACCTCTAACAGATTACATCTAACAATGTTTTGAGACAAAATGATTTTTCATTAAATGGATCAAAAGATAAACAAATTTTGTTGACATGTTTAGTACAGCGTTCAATTACTCTTCCAGATT
>PNEQ01098868.1:0-37935 GCA_003012365.1 Medauroidea extradentata | reverse complement strand
TTTCAAGAAAGAACAGTATGAGAAAAATCCAAGGATTTCATGCAGTCAGCATGCTGTATACTGAATGGAAGAAATAGCAGAATTGTTTAATATACTACTACAGAAATGGTTCATTTTTGTTTTTTGTCTTGTAAATATTTTTTCTTATATACAAGGATTAGTGAGAAAAAAATGCTTTAAAGATAATATTGAAAAAGTGCGCATTGCCTGTATGTGTCGAGCCAATAAATATTTGTTAAAATGAAGTGTGTATTGTGTGTTATTTCTATAATGAATTAGTTGAATAAAAATAGTATATATATTTACCAAGAAATTATTGAATGTAGTGAAAATATAATTGTTAAACTTCAGATAGAAATAGTGTAAATAATCAATTTTTTCCACTATCAGTCGAATAATTTTTTTTTGAGAGCTGTCTGTTAAAGATTGGTGAAATTATCTGTCAGTGATATAAATTAATATTTTTGAAAAAATTTAATTAGACTAATAATTTGGAATAACCATTGTATTGTAGCTCTGAATTTATGTATGAACTATTCAGAATGTTTCTTTGTAGTTGAAAATGAGTGAATTGTAGGAAAATATCACTTTTTTATAGAAAAAGTACTGTAATGCACTAGGGGCAATTCCAAACTGATCAGAATAAGTTACTGGTAAGTTACATGCTGTAGTCTATTTGTAAATGAAAACCTGTGGTAGTCCATATGTAAAGGAAAACTTGTGAACACCTACTAAATGCAGCCAATATTTTCTTTAGGTTGCAGCCTAGCATATTTGAGCTATTTTAAGGTCTTTATTTACCTTTTTGAGGCTTTAAAAAGTGCAAATATCTTGAAACAATCTCATGGCTAACAATTGCTTTTACAGTGTGTGCTAAATTTTCAATTTTAATCTAGATTTTGAAAATTATTTTGCTACAGAAACTTTTGTTACTTTACTGATTAGACTAATCCACATGATTTTTCCATCGAGGAAAGTTAACCTGTCATTAAAAAAACAATTTTTAAGAAAACCGTGAAAATGTTTCGTGTATTTGTGCATTCAGACTTTAAATACCCTTACAAAAGCATTAGATATTGAGGATCGTTGCACCGACAATTTTCTTTCTGGTTATAAATGGAATTTCTGTTCTTTACTAATGACATTTTTGTTACAGAAGTACACATACTCCGGTGAAACGGAAAGAAATTCCATTTGTATGTGTTATAGATTTCCGTAAAATAGGCTTATATGTTGCTCATATTAACGGAAGATTTGTAATTTACTATTACTACATTTCCGTTAAATGAGGCACAATGTTCCGTTTATTTACGGAACATCTGTTATAAATAGGAATTAAGATTCCGTTAATTAATGTTAGTCTTCCGTACATTTACGGAAATTGTGTAACAAACAGGGATTAAGTTTCCGTTATGTTTAGTTAATGTTCCGTATTTTTACGTAACTTACGTAATAAACAGAAATTAAGTTTCCGTTATTTGTAGTTGATTTTCCGTACATTTACGGACACTACGTTGCAGTAGAAAATTAAGTGTCCGTAAATTTAGGAAGAAATCCGGATAATTTTTTGCCAGTACTTTTTCCGTGAATTTACGGAAATTTTTTTAACAGTGTATTGCAGCTAGCTCTTGTACAGCTTGTAAGACCGTGGAATTGTTCAGAGCATTGATAACGTTTAATAAATGTAAATCACTTAATAATTTCAGGTTGAGGAAGATTTCTTCCACACATACGCGGCCTAATAGCATACTTGGGTTGTAAACATTGCGATGGCTCTGCAGGAACAAAAACACGTAGAACTAAATAAACACTAAAACATGTCAAACGTATTTTTTTTTACTTTGAGGTATATTTATTAGTCATAGTGTGATTAACGCGCTGTTTTTCTAGAGTTACCATAAAAAACAGAAAAGTTTGAATTATGTAACAGTTTATTTATTTAGCCTAACTGTAAACAATTCAAAGTCTTTTAACGTATGTGCACATAGTGTTTTCTTTAACCTACAGTGTTTTTATTTTCTTAGTGACAAATTTGTGTAATATGTTATTCATTCTATTAATTTTCTCAGGTACAGTTTTTAAAATAAATTATTACGTATTTAAAGCATATTTTTGCTAAAATCAGACGTGTAGATTGGTAGTATAATCTTTTAAGTCGTGGAAATTTTCCGTGATGTGCATCGTTATTAATTACAGGTTTCTAGTTTGAATTTATTTAAAACTCTCCGGGTATGTATGTGTTTCATATTATCGTGGACCTTAATGTCTAAAAAACTTTGAAATATTTGATCACGCTTATTTTAACTCATTTTGCTATGCAAAGTTATTATACTATATTTACCTTCAAATAGCCACTTTTCCTTCTACACATAAATAATTGTTTAGAAGAATGATTTAGACTGAGAAATATTTTGAAGTATAGAATATAATTTGATGTAACTGACAGGAAGGAGGTCAAATATTAAAAAAATTACAATGATAATAAAACTGAGTGCAACCAAGTTGGTTAGCTCAAGTTTTGACCACTTTAAAGCTACGCACAAGGCTTCACATTAATTTTAGGTTAGTTTTGATTACTGTCAAGCCTTCGTAGTCTTCTCTTAACACAGCCTCGACGACTGCCATCTTGACGCACGATGAACACAGTGACGGGGAAGGGGGAGAGAGGGTGGTCTGCAGTAGCTTAACTGTATTTCAAAGGGTGGCACTCAAACCCACCTCCTCCCCTTACCCTCAGCATTGCGCGCGGCGAACGTGTTTCGAACGCCCAACCGATCCCCGTGTCTCAAAAAAAAATTGGGGGGAAAGTGAATTCCGACAAAAATATTCACTTACTCCGTATCGCCCCTTCCATTTTTTTATTCGATTTCAGTATAAATATTCCATACTTCATCCCTCCTCTTCCCCTCCTGCCAGCACGCACGCCACACATATTCGTGATAAGATATGTGGTCACAGGAATGTAAGTTACGCCCTTTACCGGTCCCCACGGGGTTGATTTACAACTTCCTCGTGTGCGGCCCAAGGAGCGGTGGTACGTGTGGGGGATGTCTCCTCTGCCCACGGAGCGAGGGGTGGTTCACCCCCTCTCACCACTCCCCTACTTGCTCCTTCCCCTCCTCCGCGCCAGTCCTTCCTGATATCGACGAGTGCGCTACTCTTCATTTCGCCGAGATACGCCTACCGGAAACTCAGGCCAGCAACCCGCACTACACGCGAACCCCATACACCCCCCTAACCCTCCTAATATCGCTGGTCACTCACTTGATGGCGAGATTTCCACAATATTTACGCGTTCGCCTATTTACAACCGCTTGAACTGAACTGATTTAAAGACGACATCTTCCAACATTTTGGATTATCGAAGACCAGAGCAACATAAAAAATATTGCATGTTTGATACCACGGCCACACTAGAGATTTTAAACACGTTTATTAGAACACTTTAGTCAGCCAGCATTTAAATATAAACACGTTTGCGAGGTTACGCACCGCAACCGAATCAAATCAATGAACTTATTAACCTCAACAAACCCGTTTATTTGAAATGTTCCGTACTTAATTATTATTATGTCTACACTCAACAATCGTGATATTTTATTAAAAGCTAAAAACGACGAAGCTGTGCGCGTAAAGTATGTATAGAAAATTAGAAAATAAAAAATTATATTATCTAGCTAACGCAATATATCGCACTAAAAGCAGTCATTATTGTTACACAGCTATTTACTTGAAGTAGCCAATAGCAGAACAACAGAGAATATATGTCGTTCGGAACCGCAGTTTAAACTGGCTGACGTTGAACGGGGAGAGACTGCGATCATATATCGATAGAATCTTATATAAACGCTACACAAAGTTGAACTTGTTTAAGTGAAGTAATTCTGCAGCTAGTGCAACATCGGCATTAGTTAGCGCCTGCCAAGGGCTTTAAATACGTTTCATTGTGTTTAGAATTATATTTTTGTATATAACGTAACTCCAGTGTAGTAACCAATAATAAAGAAAGACTTCAGAGGAGTGTGGAATTTCGTTGCCAACCGCACGTATATAAGAATATAAGCTATGTTTCGAAATTCCCCACCATAAATTTAAAGGCGTTCAAGAAGAAAAAAAAAACGTAATTTTATGTTTGTATGAAATAGTGTTAGCTTTGTAAACGTTACTTATGAGTACATCTTCCTCTTACAAAAACATTATCCCAACCAAATTCCCTAAAAACGCATTTCAAAGGGAAAGTTGCATTTTTTTTTTCGTTCTTATAAGCCGCAAAAACTAATGAACATAATGAATTTAAAAAATTCGCATAGGAACTAAATGACAAGGGCTATTGCTTAGTACAATAATAAATTGTGTTGAACAGTTTGGTACAAATACCTAAACAATTATAAATGTTATATACACATATGACATGAACTTTAAATGTGATTTTTTTATATTTTAATTATGTTAATAGATTTTTGCGGCTAACGAGAACGAAAGCATGCAAACTTTGACGACGAAATGCCTTTATGGAACACTGGCTGATTTTTTTTATTTTATTTAATTATGTTCATAGGTTTTGCGGCTAATGAGAACGAAAGCAAGCAAATTTTGACTACGAAATGCCTTTATGGAACACTGACTGAATTTTTTTTTGTAAAATGAAAAAATACTCCCAAGTAACGACTACAAAACAAAACTAATATTTTATAAAAATCTAAAATTACGATATTTCCTACTCGAATGCCGATAAAACTTCATTTCTGAGTGCCGTACCACAAAATGAAGTTATCGTTTATGTACGATACTTGCTTAGCTCTGTGCAGATATATTTTATACGGAATTTTTTACTAATGAAATGGTCACCACTTAAAGCCCATTAGTAAATATGTTCCACTGATATCTTAAATGTAGGTTTAGTGCGTAGTGGCAATGAGTAGAGTTTATGGTATATCGCGAAAAATTGTTGTGCCAACATACCCTTGAAAACATTGTAGTTTCTTGTGACATGTAAGACTGGGTGATATACGTCTGACACTTCGTAGCTGTCTTCAGATCAATAACAGGCATCAAATATAACAATAGCGGGATTCTTATTGGTTCAGTCAAATAGGGTAACAGCTCCACATACACGCGAAAGCCAGTTATCTTATGGTAGGCTCAACGTACGTTGAAATCCAGCAAACAATCAAGTTTTCCCGCGATAAACCACCATCTGTGTCACAGTTTGTTTTCTCTTACTTTTGTACCATTCAACTACAGGCAAGCAGCGTTATTGGGCGCTGTGGATAATCCCATGGTTAGAGATAATGGTTTATCGCAAAATGTTTTGTGCCAACATACCCTTGAATTCTCTGTAGTTTCTTGCAACATATATGAGTGGGTGATTCACGTCTGCCGACCAATAGCAAGCATAAAATGTTACAATATCGGGATTCTTATTGGCTCAGTCAAATAAGCTAACTGCTCCACGTACAAGCGAAAGCCAGTAATCTTCTGGTAAGCAGAACGTTCGTTGAAACCCAGCAAACAGATAAGTTTTCCTGCGATAAACCATCATCTCTACCTATGATACTTCAATTTGTACGGCTACAACAGATTCATTTTAGTATTATTTCCTGTAATTTTGTTAGTTACTGTTGGATTCTGAAGTTATATGACTTATAGCATGTAAAGTCACTGACAAGAATTTACCTGTCAAACGAAGTTGTTGTTTGCGAAATACGAATGATACAAAATTATCAATGCGGTCTTCTTACTAGCAGTTGTATTTCGTGATTTTAAAGTTTAAGAGTAAAAAAATTATGTGATTAAAGGGGAATGTCGTAAGAATCATTTCCCATTAAATAAATGGTATCAGACTATTTGACATTAACACATTTGTTTCGGTATTGGGATAGTATATCTTTACTCTGTGTTTTACAGTGCGTAATGTGATCCAGTTTGTTACACGTTGTTCATAAATGTAAAATACCAGCCCAAATTACTTTTCTCAGGTATTTTCTGTGGAACAGAATATCAGCTGCACCTTCGTGAGTGTATTATTTCTCTGTGAATTAGCTTACGCCGTAGGCAGTCACTCACATATTTCAGAAGTTACCCATCGTAATTTAAAATATTTTACTGCCTAGCACAATATCAGCAACATTTCACTTGTTTGTTTACAGTTCCCAGGATTGATTGCAAGTATGTATAGATGAGTAAAGTGAAAGGGGTGTAAATTTTTTCATTAAAAAATTAATTGGGAGTTAGTAACCAACAAACAACATTAATAATACTCAGAGATTGATTCACGAATTAATATTTTTAGCATTCGCTTTTTTCTTCGTTAGAATATATCAAATGAAAATCATATATAATCATGAAAACCTAATTGTTCTGTAAGTAACGGAATTTTTATGTAAAAAAGGTTACAATTTTGATTAGGGAGTCATTTTTTATCCCGAAACCTCCGTACCTGGCTTTGCTAAAGATTCCAAGACATGTGACTTGCTGTAAGTAAGTACTTATTGCACAAGACTTCACTGTGTTCTGGAATGTTGGTGAAGCCGTGTTTAAGTTACTTGAATGCACTGGTAAATGACGGGCATTTTTCGAGTTGAAAATAATTGGTGGTTATGTCCTCAAAAATTCGTTATGGTAGAACTGTTCGTTATCTGAGAATAGTCATGTATGGTAAGCATGCTGTATTGTATTTGTTTTTCGAGTATTATTTTGGACACTAAAAGTCAAGATTTTTTTTTTTTTTTTTTTTTTTAATATTGCAAACGAACGTGAGATATTTATTAATTTTTCAACATGGATATGTAAAGTTAACTTCGTATTTTGTATACACGCCAAGTAGACTTTGTGGTTATTGTTATCACAGAAATAAATATTCCTAAAATAAATAGTTTATATATTTACAGTTACGCCGTGTTACCAAGAATGTTTACAGTGAATATGGAATTTGTGTTATCATTGGTAAGGGAATCACAGCCAAGACTTTTTTGCACATTAAAGAAAAGTCCTACAGTAAATTGTTGGAAATTAGGTTTCGAATGAAATATGTATTACATTACGAAAATAAAGTATTATTTCAAAATTATTTTGCGTGACACTTGCAAACGTAAATGTTATTACAATTTTCCAACTACACAGCAACTCGTTTAAATAATTTTCTTATTTTATGTGTACTGCCGAACGTTACAAAAATTCTCTTTGCAACTAATTTTTAAATGTTTTTTTTTTTTTTTAAGTTGCATTTACAGAACACAAAAGAAGAAAAACTTCGATCAAACAAAGTAGGCGCGGGAACAACTGCTAAGCATTCAACGTCCTAAGGTCAGACAATATTTTGCGCGTTTGTTGACACACTTGTCAAAGCACAGATTTCGCACTCATGGTTTATTCAGAGCCACGGATGTGACGAGAAGATGGAAGAACATCTCGGGTGGCCGGCACGCATACCCGGCGCAGTTTTGTGGTGTCTGGAAGAAGACTGCTTCAGCTCGGAACTGCAGGCGAGGTCTCCATCCACAATCGACCCTTCGGAACATTTCCCATGCCCGAGATACACCTGCTTGGGATTGCACCGCTGGGAAATCACGTGATTGAACTTTCGCCCCTCGCTCAAGAGGCACCGGCGCGCGCCAAGGAGGCATTCTTCAGTCGAACAACAGGAACATCTTCATTACTGTTGAACAATAGAAGGCATCAATACGAGACAAATACTCCGGAAACTGTTAGCATCAATTATTCACTCGCTTCAGATGGATAAGAATTTGATCACTTTCTTGGAAATCCACCAAGTCCTATCGTAAAAAAGGAAGTATTTCACTGAAAGAAAAGTATTGTTGTAGGTACCATACTTCTGTTAAAATAGGGACAACAGTCCAATTAGGTAGTCGGTACTATCTGCAATGTTCCTCCAACAATTTGTTGTGTAAAAATAACATTATTTTTTGTACAAGAAAGATGCACTTTACTCCTTCTACAGAACATATTGTCATAGGAACAATCCAGATAGTACCAACAACCAAACAGGACAGTTGTCCCTATTTTAACAGTGTTGGAAGGGGACAGACCTCTCGCCTCTCACCAAGGCGATCCGGGCTCGATTCCCGGCGGGGTCGGTCTCCGGATTTTCGCATGTGGGAATCGTGCCGGACGATGCCGCTGGTCGGCGGGTTTTCTCGGGGATCTCCCGCTTCCTCCGCCCATCCCGGCGCTGCTCCATACTCGTATCATGTCACCCCCACCAGCACCATAACCCTCGATGTTAAGCACTGACCGAAATCTCTTCACTCGCTCACTCATTCTTTCAGTGATGACACGACGGGAAACTACAACTTTTGCCAAACTCATCTTCAGAAACTGTAAAGGAGTAAAGAAAAAATTTAACTCTTGTAACTAAAATACTTCTTCGATTGTATATACAGACTAACCTTAAAATTCTATTTAAATGTAAGAAAGAGAGATTTTTTGGAACTAATAAATTGTCTACGGCCGAAGACGTTATATCGAACCCCGTCATAAATATGATTTGTGGTGACAAAGAAAAAAAATAATAAACGGAAATACTCTTGAGCGGGGAGGAATTTTCAAGCAGAACACGTAAAAACTTTTAAATATCTCGCGTGGTCTTCGATTTTATTCAGCACACAAACCGTGGAAGAAATTCCAGCGCAATATGTCCCCAATCCGCAGCCGCTTCGCCGGCTTCCAAACCGACGACGTTAGAAGTCAATATATTTTCGTATTTCCCTCTCCGGGCAAACGTGCTCGGATTTTTTCCGCCCTTCATTTCGTCGCCACCGCCTACTCCCCCCCCCCCTCTATTTTTCTTTCCCCGACATCCATTTGGCCCGTAGTACTTCTCCATTCATAACCCGGGGAAAATTTTCGCCCAAGTTCGCGCAGTTGGTATGAAAACCGCCGGGACAAACATTCCATCCAGGAAGGCTCATAAAGCTAGGGGTAGGGGTAGGGGTTGTGTTGGTAAGACCCCGGATTGAAGACCTGCGGGAAGGGGGGTAGAAGATCTTCTTTAATACGACCCCCAGCTTTCACCATCCCCCGCGTGAATAAGTTTTTCCTGAATAGGCCTTGAAAGTAATGGATATGAAATTTGACACGCTGGTTGGCTTAACAACGTGGACCTGAAGACTTCTTCGTGTTCCTCAAGCCCGCAACCCCTTACTTCTTTCAGACGTACATCCCCTCCTCCTCTCACCTTCACCTTTTATGTGCTCCCACGTTTTTCCGCGCCTCCAAGTACGAGATGGGGGAACCTTGTTTAAACTCATTGTTCCCGGGGAACAAGGCAAGGTCTTTGATTCGCCGACGAGATTTAACTTCGTCTCGCCGTTATGAAAGATGTTCTCGTAATTATCGAACAACCCGCGCTCCGTACTAGTTTATGTTCCTCCCCAAAAACTAAGACAATAGCTTATCTGTTATTTATAATGCGACCGGCTGCACGCGACGGCTTCATAACAGGGAAGCTTATCGTTCGGGCAGCCTTCGTTCTTGGCGCTACGCCGGGTTACTTCACTGCTATGAGCCATGTTCGAGTCCTAGCTAGGTAATTAATGTATTTCCGTATCTTCGTAGATTGAGATACGAGGCTGTCGTTTATCTAGCCAACCACAGTGGCAGATTAAGAAAATGATAATGTGTAAATTTTTTTTCAAATCTGAATATACAACGACCGTATCGTCAACCATTCTGACCGACATTCTATGGCAATAAATATTGATTTTGGTTTCCTTTACACGTTTCATTTTTTTTTCAAATCCTTGTAAAAGGACATTGAAGATGCCGGTGTTTGAATAAAAAATTGCAATATGAGTTAATGTGTAAACCGAATGCATGAATGAGTCATACGCACAGATATATCTTTTGTGTGTGTACATATGTGTGTACAAATCTGAGCACGCGATGGGAGTGTATGAGAATATTTAGTTTACAAAGTAATTGTATTCAAAATTGGTTACGTTTTTTTATAACGTGTGATGTAGAAATACATAAGATTATATCCGTTAGTAGCGAATAAGCAGTAACAAGATTACAACATTACTTTGCGTGTATGTTAGTTGTTCGTTATTGCATTATAATAATTTAATCTTTTTCATATCAATTTCGTGGCCTTAATATTTTACATAGAAATTATTTTTTACCATAATTACTCACTACTGTTAGATATGCTTCCTAAATCACAGGCATGGTCACGTTTTACGTGTTTGTAAACCAGTTCTGAGTGAATCCATATTACATTCTTGTCTGAGGAATGTAGCTGATCAAGTACATCAATGATGCGTATAGATTGAATTATTTGCTTTATCATTCTTTTAACAACTTGCGTTATTTTATGTCAAATAATTACCTGAGCCATAGATTTACACATAAATATTCTTCACGCATTTATTCAGTTAATTTTTACACTCCTTCACAGACTTCCTTAAAGAAAGCTGACATCATTTAAACTTATTCAACATGACGTTACATCTCTTACTCCCTTTTTACAAAAAAATATGTTCAAACTCACAGACACTCTCCATGAGAACTTGGAACTATAGTAATGAACCCTACGAACTTTTCAATTGTTCGTCTTTCATTTGACCTTCTAGTCTTCCCTTTACTGTTATCCTGAGAGAGAGAGAGCTGTTTATGGCAATGCACGGCTCGAAAAAGAGAGACGCATGGAAAAAAGACAATCCACTCAAGAAAATTTATAATGCTTCCGGGGATTTCTTCGTGACTAAGTGAAAATTAGGGTGGGAGCCAACTAACAAGGGAAGTGGCTGATTCCCGCTACTTAGATGTTCTGGCTACATGAGAAAAAAAAATCTTTCTTCTTCTTCGGACGGTTCGCTGTATCGCTGCAGATTAAGAATGCGGCTTGGTACTGAAAATGTAATTAACCTCCACGAGAGGTCGCTGGAAAATATTCCGCCAAAACAAGGAGACATTAAACAAGGCGTGACGAAGTTGTCCTAGGTTTGTGTTTACGGAATAAGAACATAATATTCTGTATTTTGATTTATTTCATTCCACAACTTCCCGTAATTTATTCCGCATTCAGGACTGTAGCTATTATTCATTTATTCCAGGAAATTCCTAATGGTAAAGTTAATATTTGTTTGGAAGTATAAATTATGTATTTGAGCATTTAATTTTTACAATATCGGTTTTTAAGAAAATTTCACCGACACCAAGATTAATACTTTAATACATTAAGTGTATTAACCTTTTATTGAGAAGGATCATTCGGTATACAGTGGTACATTAGCGTATTGTATGTTGGTTTGCAGAGATAAAACTGAACAACTGGTGTTGTTGAAACCTATTCCGAATGGGTATTTTGTGTTAGTTCTCAAAATTTATGCAAGATCTTCAAAGTACCTGCCACCATGACGAAACTTATACCATTCCCTGTGAGATGGCTAAATTTTTTGATGTAGTATAAAAGCTAAGTGAATATTGCCTTTAGTCGGTGGCAGTGATGCCACTTAATGTATTACAGCATTGCCAATATATTCTTTATAATTTCAGCAGTTATTTCAGCAGTCAAATCAGTCAATGCATCAGCATATTTTGGTCAACAATATCAAAGTTTCTCTTTTCTTGAACAACGTTGTTATTACTGTATATTTCATGATTCTAGTTCTCTGATCATTTGCTTGTATTTTACTGCCATGTCTGCTTTACTGGAACGTGTCATTACTGGGCGTGTAGAAATAAACATTTAGGAAGTACTGTTAGAAGACTTGTGAGTAATATTTCTGTGTCATGTTAGTCAGAAAATAACATTTGGAATGCACGATTTAGGTGTCTCACAATCAAAACAGAGCTCGCATACTTCCTGCTGAGCATATAAGATGTAAAAACGTCGTAAGAATATAACTCAAATTTATTTAGGTTTAGTATAAAATGTTTGTATTTGTTCAACGTGATCTTGTAATTGTAATTGTCAGGACGGTTAAAGGGAAAATTAGAGTAAATATTACATATTCCACCGACAGTTCAATAATTATACTTTAGATGAATGGATACCGTACTTGTACATATTACTGCGGTATTGGAATGTTATATTTTTGTAATTGAAAAGTATTGTCATGAGAAAACAAATCTAAAGTAATAAACGCAGCGTGGGAGACAGACGGTTACCGGTGGCAGCCATTGTCTGTGAGCTGGCCTGTGATTGGTCAAGGTAGTTTAGACGGAGGTTGCTGGCCGGTGCGGCCATAGGTAGGCGCTAAGGGACACTCGGGTAGGAAGCCACGGAGGCGACCGGATCACGTGTCGTGAGCACGCAGCATAGAGAGTGCTTCGCCTGTCCAGTTGAGCCCACGCGACGGGGATTGGTCCGGCAACTGCGCGTCTTGAGGGCAGACGTTTTAATAATTTTTGTAAATTACAAAAGCTGTAGTTTCCTGGAGAAAGGACGCATCATTTGTGGTAAAGCGGACGATATAAGCACACTCGTGAGCTCGTGCGCACCAAATTAATTTACCGTATTTTATTTATGAACATTAAGATTTTAATTCAATTTGAATTTGACCTGTGAAGTTATACGAAAACAAGAAATAAAATAGTCTACCGGCGGATAGCAAGCATTGTCCGCTCATGATGGCTTTCCTGTCGAGGGGAAAGATTTCTGTGCTGTCTCCCAAGGCTCCGTGCATCCTCAGAGTACTTACTCTTGTATTAATTGATCCGTGTATTCTCTTCCACTTTCACCTTGATAAGCAACGCAACACATTTTATATCGGCCTATACACGGCACATATACACGATTTGAAATGAGATCAAACTTACAGAACCAGACACATACACAAAAACACAAGCTTGGTAAGTTAGATGCGAAAATATATTCAAGCGTAAAATTACCTGACGAACTAAAATCGGGAGAAAATATGTGCTTCGCTTCATTCAAAGCGATAATGTCCACCAAATTGTAATTTTGCTTTCAAGACAAGGGCACAGCAGCTACTGTCTATTGGATGACCAAATTGGATGACGAAATTAAAGCCAGGCATGTTCATAATATTTATCCAGAACTAGATATGATTTTTTTGTACAAAACGAAATATATTATCTTCTTATCTCATAGCAAAAACCATAATTTTTCAGTTAAAATGACTTACAACAATACAACTTACATATTTTACTTTCGTTAGTATCGCAACATATCAATTTTCGGTTGCGTGCAAAATTCAATAAGATGGGCATGTTTGAATTGAAAGTTTGCACCTCAAATGTTTTTAAACCCAGGCGACAAAGTAATACTACGCAGATAGAGAGTGCAACAATTTATTTTACGTCATTAGGCATTGATTTGTGCTTTAAACAAGCCACGCTACAAAAATACTCACCATACAGAAATAATTAACCATATGAAAGTGTATATGGACAATTTAATATGTCCACAAGAAAATAGTTCTGGCCGTACACTATTTCTGTAAACTGTTTACTTGTCACATGCACAGCCTACATTGTTACCCAGTGCCTATGCTTGTGGATGCGCACCGCGCATTATCTCTGATCGTGAAAACAAACTGCTTCCAACGAAGTCTCGTACATACCAGCCATTTACGATATTACATTAATCAGTTTTGTAGAAACAAAAAATTTACAATACGTGGCGTTTGCATTTTTTCTCGGGAGGTCTGCAATCGTTCGTGAAAGTGAAATTAAATTATTGTTACGTCGAAAGTCCTTCTTTCGCATTACTTTTGGGCGTTTATTTAAAGTAACCTGGTGAGGTAATGTACGTCTAAACACATGCTAGGAATTACGGTTTTAGAATTAAGGGAATTCGAAACAAACGCATACCTTTTCTTCGTTTTTAAATATTTTACTAAATACGACGACCGCAGCAGACTTTTTTATGTTTATTTTATTTGTATTACATAAAATATTCATTTCAATCATCTTTCTTCGATATTTGGAACACCGTGCAGTCAGTTTCATTTCATTGTTGGTTTGGTTATTACATCTACTTTTTACAATTTTTCGCTCAAATCGGCAGCTAACAGCAAAATAACCTGCTCGAAAGTGTAGTAACTGTATTTTGGTCTAGAAGCCACTCTCTTCTTTTATTGGACGCTTGAAAACTTCTCAAGTTAAGAGTTTGAACGCGTTAAACTAGAAACTTACCCAACCGAAGCTAATCTCGTAACTTAATCAGCATTGTCTCGTGTGCCCATTTTCTATTCAAACCAGTCATGGAATTAGGGTAAAATATAACTCCAGGCCGGGCCTAGGGTGAGCTGAAAAAAAAACATTTCATAACCTTTTTCATTCTCACAATACACACCAGCATTGCAATTGCAATAAAATACCATTGCGGTTAGTTAAACAAATATTCAAGACGACGTAAATTGGATAGTAAATAATTAAATACGTATATAAAATATACATATATATACACATTCTTATGTTGTATGACATATTTGTGGCTATGAAGGAGAAGAGAAATATCTTGATGAAGAAGGAAGTACAGTTCTGGTGATATATAAAGCTCTATATGTGTACTGAACGCGTAAAATAGACAAATGTAATCATATATACGAAACTTTTTTCAATGAGATCTTTAACAAATTTACTTAATATAACATCCAAACAATAAAAGCAAACTTGTAAACCAATTTTACTCGAGGGTAAATTTAGTAGTTTTTGGTCAAGTCCAGCAACGTATTGTCCACTCTTAAAAATAATTATTTCCAGACAGGAACAAAAATATCGTCTTAAAGACAGCAGTGCAAATTTTAATAGTGCATAATTAATACTTCTTCCAAATTTTGTCGAGTCTCCTTTCTTCGTTTACAACATATGGCATTAGCGCTCTAAGAATATTAAAGCGAAATAGTTCATAAATACTACCTTTCAATTAATATTTACACAAAGGAAATTATTTTCATTTTTCTTCCTAAAACTTTGTTGTATTTTTAACTATGTGAATGACAGTACAAACTATTATTCGGATAACAAAATATATATTTGTCACTTTATATCCATCAGTCATTTAAGGTTAAAATAAAAGCAGTATTAGCGTTAGTAGGCCTATTATGTTTAAAAAATAAGTAACGTTTTTTTCATATTTGCGTACATATTGTGTTCTTGTGTTTGCAGCTAAGGGTGTCTCTTAGGTACATTTTAAATAGTTGCACTAGTATCCCTAATCGACTTATACAATTACTTTAAGTTGGCTGGTCTTATACCACAGCAAACCACTTCATTCTTGTGTGTTTTGTAGATTGCAACTTAAATATTTGTAAAGTGTCATGTTTTCAATTTGCAAGAGCGGAAACTAAGGCCACAGTCTCACTAGAGATCAAACCTGTTCAGTTAAATATATTCGGCAGCCATGTTTGATCGTCTTTAAAGCTTAAACATGTTTGCGAGCTTATACGACTGAATAAACTCAGTGAACTTTCTAACCTCAACAAACTTGGAACCTGAAGTATACCATATTAATTATTATCATATCTACACTCATCATTCGTAACTTTATAATTATCATACTGCATCTAACTGTAATGCTGCTGGGTGTGTAAAGTGGATATAGTTATTTTACGCCTAAAAGTTAGTAACATTTAACGAGTGCAAAATGTCGGACCAAAAAGCAGCCACATTTGTTACACAGATCGTTACTCCATGCAGTAAATACGAGAGAAGCATCGAAGATAATATGCCGTTCAAAACTACATATGAAACCAGATTACTGTGAACGAGAAGAGACTGCGATCTGAACTAGTTCGTTGCTCGTGTAATCGCTCCATAAAACTGAACATGTTTAAGTGAAGTAGTTCTGTATCCAGTGTGACCACGGCCTAAAGTGAACTGTAAACTCATATTCATATGACAGTAGCATGCCTTGGTATGAGACTAAACGTTGGATGTTTACACTGACAGAACGAACCAAGCCAGGGCATGGTTCGAAATGGTTTCGGAAAATGTAATTATTGGTTAAGTGTTTCATAGTAATGATTTCCTAGGTTTAAATGATGTCAACAGTTACGAATACAGTCTACCTTCATATGACTGAAGTTCATAAGTTAATATACCACTTCTTCATCTAAAATTAGACCTGTAACTATTCTTGTGCTAAACGCTGTTTTTACCAATAGCAAGGTTAATTCTAGCACAGGTTGGAAAGAAAATATGTTTTCTTATGAGAGAGTTTGGCACAGGGAAAATTTCTACCGCTACTTTCGCTGAGATAGCATGTGGACCAGAAAAATACGAAACCGTAGTAAAATTAAATTTAAATAGGCTTGGGAAATACAGAAGTCATTTTACTTAATTTTAAGTAAAAAATAAGACAATTTCGCGGTTGAAATAATTAACTTTATGTAACTTAAAATTCAGGAAAGCTCTGCGATTAGTCCGTTTCCACCCATTAGCGATATCACCGCTCAATTTTCTCAGTGCAAAACTTTTAACATTCATCTTTCTAACCTATAGTAGAATTAACCTTACTAATAGTGTTGGCATGTAAAAGTGAACTTACTACATTTCACTTGTTACCAGTGCTTTTTGTTGCGTGAAGTATGGAGTAGCATTGAGCATTACTTCTTTATCATAGAAGCTTCATATCAATTGGAATTTTCGACGTGTGAATGCCCGTCATGTAGGTTTTAGAATTTCGTTCACTTTAACACAAGAAGATATTTATGAATGAGTTATATGGACTATTACTCGTCTCGCCACAGTGCAATTAAATAGAAGCTAAATATGATTCGTTGCGTATTATATATGTTATATATCTTTGTGACATAAGTAATTTAAATGTTAACAATGAGTACTCTTAGAACTGTGCGTGCTTCGCAATTTTCTCTCACGGGGACAGTGCACTGACAGTTTTTAGGTGGTTATTACTTCTTCCGGAGCTGTCGTATCGCTCACATTTTTACCACTTGACATGCGTACATGCGGGTAAGCTTGGAAATTTACTGGGTTGAGTCTTGAAAAATATCGCTACATCAGCCTTGTTTAAAAAGACCTCGGTAGTATTTTGTAGTTTAGTTTGCTAACATTCGCATAATAGGTCTCGATTACATGACATTTTAGCGTTAGCGAGGGTCGTGTTTACACAATTTATGAAACAGGATCTTTGTCCTAGCCCTGTAACATAGCGTATAGTACCACCATTCTTCAGTTTATCGACTAATGTTGTCAACGTTAATACTGCGGGACCCATGATATTACTCGTGTCATGTTTGTAGATTCCAAATTAACTGTAGATATTTATTTTATGTGATTTTGTGCACTATAATTTTAAATTAAGATATTACTTGAAGGTTTGTTTTAAAATATGTAAACATCATAGCCTTAGTTCAAATCACAGTGTTTGTAAATATTGCTGTTTGGGGAGATATAATCTACGGCTGCGAAGTTGTTTTAAAGTTTTTCGGAGCAGTAAATTAAAAAAAACTAAAAATTTAGTGAGTTATTGAATTATGGGAATAGAAATTTGTAAACTGCCATATTAGCTGGTAAAGGAGCTACACTCTAAATCTGAATTTGTGAATATTAACTTATTCACGCCGATAGATGGAGCAGATTGAACAAATTGAATCAGTGAGAAACCACTATAAAATCGGTGACTATTCACTGATTCCGATAGCGTGTCAACATCCCACAAGATAGTTAGTGGATGTCCACAGATTTTCCAGTAATTTTTTACATGTTTCAATAAGTGAAAACAGTTCTTAAAAAAAAACTGGAAAATATGGTGACTAGTCATTGATTCATTTGAGAGATGTTGACACTCTTAAAGGAAATCAGTGAATATTCACTAATTAAACAGTGACTATTTTCACTGATTCAAATAGTTGAAACTGCTCCATCCATCAGCATGAATCAGTGAATATTCACTAATTCAGATTTAAAGTATGCAAACGTCTGAGTTATGTTTGATGAGAGATAAGTACTACTTATATTAATTATTTTACTATGTTTCAGTAGTTAAAATACTACTTTTATTTTATTTTCTCATCAGCGGTTTACATATATGTGTAAAAATGTTTTACCATGGAAAACCTACGTAAATGTAATATTACCTCATCAGCTCTATTAATAATAAAAAAAAGCTAGACAGTTGCATTTAATTTGTACGTACCTCATACAAGCAGCTATTCTCCGTTCACTCTAAGTTGAGTTCTGAAGTAAACAAATAAAGTAATACAATTGCACTTCGCTAGCTTCTAATTGGCTCAATTTGTGCGTCGCGCCGACTTACTATTTCCAACCGACAAAAGTGTGTACAGTCGGCATCATAGGAAACAACAACGCCGTATATATTAAAACAATACTGCGTGAAAATTTCGTACGTGTTATCGACATAGGGAAACAAAAATTACACAAAAACTTGACAAAAATATTGACATCATGTGTAATTACTGTATATTTCAAAATTTAATAGTAATTGTCAAGTCATGACTAACGATTGTATTCAAATATTCCGGTATTAACGTAACGAAAATTTGGTACTACATGCAGAAAAAAAGTTGTGAACAAGATGAGTAATTAAACTTACTGTAAATTCCTCCTGGATTATTTTGTACTTCGTTTTGGAAAAATTACATTTTATAAATCACCAAACAATGTGTCGATAATTCACGACACATATTGTTTTTTTTTTATACATAAAAGATTGCTATGCGAGATTTTTATTCTTGCCTTATAAACATCAGCACAGTTTGTTCAGTAATGAAGACATATATCCACGTTTCGAAAACCATGCAAGACATTTTCACTGTTCACGTCCAGCATCACATAACCTAATCTGCAAGTGACGTAAATATAAACCGACGCGAGGACGGAACAAAATAGAACAAGGAACTTTGGTTCGGACCACGCGGCCGTGGATCGGACGAACTGGAACGGAAAATGGACGAACGAAAGAAAACATTCGCAGTAAACACAACATTGACGCGTTAACGTCCAAAAATACTTTGAAAAAATAAATCTGATTGTGATATAAATGACTTATTTTTACTGTGGTAATTATTACTGAACTAAACTTTTATCTTCAGAGTATCGTACGTCTCTAAATACTGGCAAGTGTACAAAAAAACTCGTACGTTTAGCAGTGCGTCAGTCGTTAAATAACTCGTGAACCAACTGTACGACGTGTCGTCCGCTAACCATAATTATAGTAATAAACATATAGCGTCGTAGATAGTGTTTGTAACGTCTGTTTATTTTAGATATTTGTTAATAAAACTCTCTCATTAAGTGATGGAGTGGTAAATTTATATGTACACGACAGATAACAAAGATCTATTTCTTATGCAAGATCACAGTGCACGGCGGTCGGCAGCCAATGAACATGTTTGTTTATAATTTGCTTTGTTTATCCTAAAACTCAACTAAGAGTGAACGGAGAATAGAAACGTTACACTCGTATGATCGAATATTAATTAAAACTTCACGAATGTATTAATATATAAATACTTTAATAAATTTCAAGTTTTAGCTATGCTGAAACATAATTACAGTATTCCTTCAAATTGGAGCTGGAAGTCAATGAAAATAAAATATAACCAGAACTTTGGGTTCAACGAAATTCTACAGTTCATCATACATAGTTTATACCATTACTGTAGAACGAATACCGGAAACGTAAAATAAATCTAAAATTATGAGGATAAATTTCTACCGTTCTAATCTCGATTACATTGATCTTTGCATAATGGACGTAACAGAAAGCCACAAGTGTAATGTGACAAACAAACTGTATTTACATTGTTTTGCAAGCTAGAAAATAAGATTATGTACCTAATTATTTAAGCTTATAGTGGACTGACTGTAAAATATATACGCATATTAAATTATCCTCTATTCTCTGTTTAGCTGCAGTTGAAATTTCGTAATATATATTCCCATATGTAATATTTTTAACATGTATTTAATAATTACGGTCATTATCTCTTGTTTCTACTGGTTGTCTTGGCTTCCGAGCTGGAGCCGCGTCTTGTTGGTAGCTAGTACCGACGTTTCGCCCTACCTTGCAGCAGGCGTCTTCCGTTAAAGCCTGCAATCTTCTACAAGAAATATAAATAATCTGTTCGGCAGTTTCATTTAAAATTGTTTTTTTTCTGTGATAGCTATATTGTTTAAAACAAGAAATTATGCGGTTTCGACTAAACATTTAGTTAATCAGAAATTATTTAATTCTATGATGAGCTAAAACCGTAGTATTTACAGCTAATCTCTTTCCTTCTTCCCTCCCCTGTGAGCTGCGGCGGGAGGGTGGCCGTTCAGACGTTTGGGAGTCAAAAGCACATCTCGGATATTTCACAGTAGTTTATTTATTTTAGATGGTGACGTCCTCGGTGCCATGACTGTATCTTTAGATTGCTTTGTTTTTGTGATCTCTTGACATTCTGAGAAGATTTACGCTAAGATACTTGTTCTAAACCTAACACACTTTTGCAGTACAATTTTCGTGCGCACACTGGCTCAGAAATTTGTCATTGTAACCATGTCCAGTCTCCCTGGATACACGTAATGAATGCAGTTGGAAAACTGCCAAATTTTTTTTTATTTCTGCTCTCGTTTATGCGTAAAAAAATTATATCGCAAAAAAAAAGTAGATAAAAGAGAGAAATGTCTTAAAGCCCACTGTAAACGTTTAGCATTAACTTGTTATTTTAGTAATTATGTTGCAATTTGTCTGCTTTGTTCTTATCTACATAGCTATATTTGTATACGAACAAGACTCTTAACTTCCAATGACCGATAAATCAGTCCAAACTACAATAAGGCGGTGCAGTAACGTTTTCTATTTGCCGCCTTATCTTAATTTAACGGCCGCTTACGAGAAAGGCGTGGTACGACAATCATTAATTAAAATAGTATGAAGATAATGTCGGATAACGTAGCCTACTGTATTGTCCTAACACTACTTTAGAGCCTGTGGTGTTTAAAAAAACATTTAATTTGCAGTGCCAACTATTCTTAATTTAATAGTCTTGTTATAGTATCCTAGACTAATAAATGCGCCATTTGTTCACGTCTATAAACAAAAACAGTTCTGTAACGTGTTTACTAATTAGCTTATGAAAATATAATATTCGACGTGCTTAAATTTCAGAACCATGTGTTATCACACAGAGTACATAAACTGTACTGTGAAATGGGATACATACTTTCGGGGCAATGGTTTTTGAGGACTTTTTACATTGTAAGGTGTGAGTGTTATCCACTGTAGTAGTAGACAACTGTTAGTGTTTTGGCTCACGAAAGTAAAAAATTCAACTACGTTTGAGTATTTCGGTTTAATTCTGTAAACTGTTTCACATACTCTATTTCGACAAAAAAAACAATAAGCATTAATGAAGAGCATCTGCAAAAATATTTATAATCAATATAATAATAATTTGTTAATAATTACTTTTTCGTGGTTTTATAAGTCAATAATATAAAATAGTAATACAATGAATTTCATTAATTATGTCAAACACTGTTAGTACGCGGACCGTTTAGTTTAAATATTAGCAAATATAATACATTTCATTACACTTTTTATTCTATAGAAATAAAAAATTTGATGGTTAAAAACAGGATGCCCACCATTCATAACACATGATAAACAGGGTTCTGTTTTAGAAATTTTAAAATAATGATACGAATAGAAAAATTGGTAATGTTGAAAAAATCCAGAATATCCGTAATTACAAATTATATTGAAAATGTTAAATTTTTCAGGAATCCAAAAGCTGCTAAAACTAAAATTCAACGTTGGTTCTTTAGTTGTTTATAAAAACATGTTTTGCAGTAAACTATGCATTTTAATTCGTCGTGACTGTAATATATATAAAGTTTTAAAAGTCTATTAAATTTTAACAAGAAAAATTCACGTAGGCGTAAGCAACGAAAACATACGATAATATAATAACAATATGTTATTTTCAGCGTTGCCTACCCAAATCGTACTATACTTTTCAGTGAAGAAAATATACATTACATAATTATTCATCTTACCCTTGTCACCATGTTGACATTTTAACTTGTGCTAGTATACGATGCTATAATTCCTGATTACTTACCTTGTGAAATAAAATTGGTGACTTTGTTTTCTGTTGGAAATTAAAAACAGTTTCAATCGTATCGGGTTGATGATGCTTACGATGTAATTCCCAGCATGCACATTAACGCAAATTTTTGTATAATTAAAACGTCAAATGCGCGGTAGGATCAAATTCACTTTATCAGCTAATCGATTCGTTAATCTTGATTAGTTGCTTTACGTAAAAATTGTCAAGTACTTGAAGTTGTTTTGTTCTGCACTTCTGGGCACTACTGAAACGACAAACAGTCCACTGAATTGCATTCACGCGCCGATAAGCTTCGGAATGTACAACACAGTTCAATAGGGGTTTTACAAAAGAGAATTAGCCAGGGCCACTCAATAGCTTTCAGTCGCTGTTTAGGGATAGAAAATGAATTGTGATGTAGATGCTTTACGTTGAATAGCCGAAAATTAAGCTGTATCGAGCAGTTCGATTCGCCGTAAATTAAAGGATATTTAATTTGTCAGATACGTTAGAGATAAGGACGATATCTATGTTCCTCGAAGTTAGAGTTTAACAGTTTGATACTTTTATTTACCAATGCAACAAACGACCTTACTTCCTACATTTTGATGCAATAAAAATTGAATTAAATGTAGAAATATTGTAATATAATTTAGTTTAGTGGCCAAAGTAATGTAGGTAGCGTTATCATTATTCATGGAACTAAAGTAAAATAGTGCAGTGCTCAATAAGAAATGAATCATGAAATGGTAAAGGACGTAAGTCCATTGACACTTGATCTGAGCAAACTAAAAGAATGGTTTACATCGTATGTAAATGGTTATAGATCACGGTGATAACTGTTGGTACCACATCAGTGGTTGATGTTTGCAATTTTTTACATATTTTACCTTAATTGAAGGAGCACTATATATTTTTAAAACATGATTGAACTCAGTGGATTTAAGCACATTTCACTAATTCATTCAGGTTTTAAGTTTTATGAATATTATAATACTATTTTAATGTTACAAAATGTCATTGTACTAATAATAGCATGCATTACGTACTCAACAGTTTCATTATTATTCTTGATTATTGGTACGTTCATACTAAATAAAAGAGTCTGGAGCTTATAGATCTTTACTTTGGGATGATATGACCCAGTATTAAGAAGTAATACAAACAAAAGCGATGTTACAGTCAAAGTAATAGCAACTGTTCAGTATTTATCATCTGAGTGATTTGAAGGGCCATAGAATGTGATTTTTAGGCATATTTACTAACATCGTTTAAGCCCTCCGTGGTGTTCCAACGAAGACTTTCTTAGTAAAATTAGTCGTCTTCTCCACCTTGGGGAATATATGGCAGCATTTGTTGAATGTCAGACAGTTTTGTGATGTTGATGGAATTACCACCTTGTGGATATGTTGAGGTGGTAGTAAGAACTACAATCGTAACTCCTGGCTGTGCAAGCTTGAAAGTATGCCAATGTAAGCAGATGAAACTACACATAATTTCGTGTTTACAGAGTGTGTAAACTCTATGTACTCTGTAGGTTTGAAGCTGACCTTTTCAGAACGTGGCACAGAACGATTTACGGTTTTCATTGACGATGTTGTTCTTTTATAACATGGAAGCCACCAGCTACTGAAGTCTTGTATATCACTTGAACTGACCATTTTTACTGTGACGATACTCTTCTCAGAGCTGTGTAAAATCAGCGATGCATACTGCATTGGAGTGTATATTTTATCAAACTTCTTAAATTTTTCTCCTTACTGTTCCGAAAACCCTATCACAAGGAAGAAATGAATGTCCCCAAATAGAAAATCTGTGAATGAATGCTTCAAAAAGTTTCATGTCAGTGAATGGTAGAAATGTGCGTATGACAAAGTGTTGTTCTGATCTATACATCCATCGGAGAATATACGTAATTTTTTTACATCAGAAGAAACGTTTTCATTCATGTAGCCCAGTATGAAGGAACAAACTTGATTCGGGCCTTTCTTAGCAACACCTTCATGATACACACAAAAGTGGGCTTTATTTGTCTTCATGTCATATAGGTATGCAAAACACATTGATCCAGAGTTGGCATTAGTAGAATATTGATTGCACAGGGATATGAGGCAGAGGAAGATTCTGCATAAAGTCCATTGCTATAGCATGTATAAAATTACTTCGTTTTAGAGTCGTTAATTTGGGTATAAAACATGACTGCACGCCCCTTATGCACCAAAAGCTCTGCTGCAGCAACCCTCTTACCAATATCAGTAACATGGGGACTTTTAAGCTTAAGTTTCAGTTCCTCGCAGGTTATACCTGAGGACGACCAAATGTATATTCAAAGTGTGAATTGAAATACTGCCTGTATTAATGGTACTGCTCGTTTCTCTCTGGGTGTTTCTCTGTGAACATAATGTGCATTACTTTTCTTGTTAGTTGTGCATCAAGATACTGGCATGATCTTCCTGAATAGTGACTCTCGTTAACTGGACGTGACGAAACATGATCATGTATTTAATTTCTGTCTACTTCTGATACAGCTTTTGGGTTAGGATGTTTACCACGCTGGTCCTTTGGAGTGGTACCGGCCATTAGTAGTAGCCTCAAGCGCACAGCTCGTTTCTCTGTAAACTAATAAAGACCTTTTGACTCAACTTTACTCATTCCCCGTAGCACAACACACGGTAGGAAAAGCTAGCACTTCTCTCTCGATTGGATTCCGTTTTCCTCTTCCTTCTACGGGAAACCGGTGTCATTTCTATTAATCGCTGGAGATGGAGGTCTTTGGAGTCCTTGTTTGCAAAATCATCATGAAAATGTGTTACGGTATGCAGCTGTTTGTCTTCGTTAAGTCGCAGAAAACATTGCTGTCTGCAGCTGCAACAAACAATACTTCATCTTGTTGTAATACTGAAACCAGATGATTATCATCATTCTTAACAACAACGTTCAAATCTATGTAGGCCAATAGTTACCTAACATAACCTTACCTTTCAACTAATCCGCATAATTATGTACTTTTAAGTACGTAATGTGCAATTTTCTGACATAACTACACATTTAAACTTAATAGCATGTTTATGTTCTTGGCTTTGAGAGATATCACATAAAAGTTTTTATTTAAATTTTTGAGTTAATATCGGATAAAGCGTTTATATATTTGTATTTCCATGACTTCGGCTGATGCTTTCAACACATTAAGGTTGAGTAAATCTTGTCAAACACTGTAGTTCAAAAATTATTGTATGGCAGCCAATTTTAATTAAGGATTTTTTTGTAAATTAAGTAACATGGGTTAAACTGGCCTACTGAAGTATTTATTTCATATTGAAATTTATGGGAAGTAATTTACAGTAGTATTTTCAAATATCTAAAACACAGGCCATATCCACAGTTCTGTTATTTTTACTTAGAAATGAACACACAAAGCAGTCATTGCGGAAGAGTATTTATTACTTCAAATGAATTGGCACCACAAAAAAAAATGTATTATAATTATTGCAAATTTTCGTAAGCATTAGTTTCCATACTCAACAAAGTTTTTAAAGTCGCCATTTTGAAAATAAGAGTCTGAAACACTTGCAACATATCGCATTTTGTGACGAATTGTTAGGATTAATGTCATTCCATACTTCATACCGTCTGGTCGTTTAATTTTAATAACTAGAGCCCATAATTTTTCGCGAAAAGAATTCTGCAACAGTTTGTTTCAATACCTTATGTGCACATATGTAGCCCTGCTTCAATATTCAGTTATCGACTGTTTTAACTCTCAGCGTCTAGGGTTATACCAGCAAATCACAGACGTGTGGTGTCGCAGTATCCTTGTTCCTGTTGGCACAGTCAAATGAGCCACGTCTGTGCAATAATACATTCTGCCAATAACCATGAGCAGAGCTTCATATGTGCACGTAAGGCATTGAACTAACTACTACAGATATCTTTTCGCAAAAAACGTGGGCACTATTAATAAGTATTTTATGAAAGCTAATTGCCTAACACAGCACTTCATTTGAAAATGGCTGACAAAGAAACCTATGCGAAACGAAATATGATTTGTTTTAGTTCTTTGATTAAATGAAATCTGTTGAAATTAGATCCGTTAGTGTGGCATATATAGCAAATTAATCGAATAATACGTGTGCAATTTGTAACCTGCACTCAGAATTTAACCATTTCACAGAATCTGTGTAAGCTGAATAGTATATGTATATACTACACACTTGCACAAAGAGACACCCAAACAGGAAAAGTAATCTCATCGATAATTTCGTAAGACAATGAGTCAATACGAATGTACTTAAGAAATATAACCCATCCCCAATGAAATGATAAAGATTATTTCATGCAGGGCTTAGTATGTATCTAGCAAATAATAACAGTACATATATTCGTTATAAAACGATTTTACCTAAGAGGAATTATTATCCATTTATTATACCCAATAGCCCAGGTAAGTGGTATTAAGTTTCGATGTGCAGAAAACAGCAGAAATTTAGTTAGGCAAGATTTGTTTTACAACAACGAAACCTAAATAAAGTTTTTATATTAATAAATATTTTGTGCAAACGCCATTGAAAATCATTTAAAATTGGCACAAAATATAGAAACGTATCAATTTTAATTGTTTTCTGAGTTAAGATATTTAGCTTGTCAACTGTAAGACTCAAAATTCAAAAAAGAACGTTTTCATACAACCTAAATACTAGTTCGGTTCTTTAAATTACTTTTTAGAAACATGTTATTTTATTTTACTAAAAATTGCACACATTTATGTTAGTTTATTGTGTATTGCCATTTTATCATAAGACTACATAAAATTCAGTTAATCACTTTCAACGTGCAAACACAAGGTATACTTAAGTGTTCCAATGTTTTTAATTTCAATGCGTTTCACTTAATTTCTCTTATTAAGATAGTTTTACTTTGTGTACGAACCGTAAACGATAAAATACAACTTTCACATGCTCTTATATTCACGATAAAGTAAGCACTGCTTAAAATTCTTTCTGCTGTTATGCAATCAACGTTACTATATTTAACATGAAAACTTCCCTGAAATATAAAACCAGTGTAAATGTTTCACCAATCTCAAAACTTGACATATATTGCCCTAATAAAATAAAGTTTTTTGGGTATCTTAAATGATGGGCGGTTCGCAGTTTAAAGTGAACAGACTGTACACGTAATTTACGTAGGCATTTATTTATTTTTTTTTTTTTAAATGAAGAGGGTTACATTTCTGTAAATTATGAGAATGATAAATGTTTGGTAAATACGTTATTATTTACTTTTATTTTTTTTTAAATTTCTTTCCGGCAACATCAGACTGTCTGATATATTTTGATGGGAGAGGACTCACCTGGCATCTTGGAAGCATCCTTGAGTTGTCCTTTGAGACGACGGGAGCAGCTAAAGGTCGAAGTGGAGCGGGCGTGAGAGTGACATTTCTCCGGCCATTGTGTGGCCCGCAGCGTAAACTCCAAGGATTTGTTCCCTCTTCTCCCTTCACTAACACCCTCAAGGAGCTGGATCCACTTGAGGAAGCCCGTTACGTAGCGCTAGGAATTACACATCCAGAAACGCCGCCAAGTAGACTTCCAAGAACCCCTGCAAGCCTCTGTGCCTACACCCGTGCGTCAGGATAATCACATCTCCTTTATGTGCCTTCTGAGAATTCCTGCCTATCATTTACAATTGTCGACGCTTTAAATCTGCAACGTCCGGCCTTGTTTTCGGGTTGATGTTTTTGGGTGTTATCCATTACTATTTGCTATCGTTTGGAGATGATTTAAATATTTCTTTGCATTAACAATAAGCACTTAGTTTGTCCCCGGTAGATGACCTACAAAAACTCTGCTTGGTACTTATCAGTATTCGTTTTTAAAGAATTTTTGAATACGAATACACTTGCAATGTTTTGCACAGACTAAAATTCATGTTAGGCTTTCACGGTGAATTGATATTATTAAGAACCTAACAGTAAGTACATATTTGTTTAGTTACCTATATTAAGAGCCTGGAACCTCAGAAATGATGGGTATCATGCGTCTAATACTTGAAAATAACAAAACAAATGTTGCACATTCCCAGTTTTATAGTGAAAAGTGAATGGCCTAATCGACAACGCAAATAACATCGTAAAAAACATTTTAGCTTGTCAATATTCTCTCCCTCCTCTCTCTTTTCTCTCTTCCATCTCTCTCTTATCTCTCTACTATCTCCTTTCCCTCTACTCTCTCCACTCTCTCACACCTCTCCCTTAATATCACTCTACTCTCTCCTTTCTCTCTATTGTATCCTCACTCTCCCTCCTCTTACTCTCTCCTTGCTCTTCCCTCTCTACTTTCTCTCTCCTCCCTCCTTTCTCTCTCCTCCCTCCTTTCTCTCTCCTCCCTCTTTCTCTCTCCTCTCTCCTTTATCTCTACTCTCTCCTCTCTCTACTCTATTTCCCTCCTCACTCTCCCTCCTCTCATCCTCCTCTCCCCCTCTCTCTAATCTCTCTATTCTCTTCTCTCTTTCCTTCCTCTCTTATCGCTCTAATATCGCCTTTTTCTTTACTCTTTCCTCTCTCTCCCACCTCTCTCTTATCTTTATATTCTCTCCTTTCTCTCTACTCTCTCCTCTTGCTCTAATATTTCCTCTCTCTCTCCTCTCTCTATCTTCTCTTCCTCTTATCTCCCTACCCTTTCATTTCTCTCTACTCTCTCCTCTCCTCCTCTCCTCTTCCCTCCTATTTCTATACCTTTCTACCCTCTCCTTTCCCTTTACTCTCTCCCCTCTCCTCCTCTCTTATCTCTCCTCCCTTTCCTTTCCCTCTACTCTTTCCTCATTGCAAAATACGCGTTCATTTTGCATCTTTAAAGGATAATAAATATTCTGAAAACCAACCATTTTTACGAACTGATATTCGGCAAATCCGCGAATATGTTATATTTTTTATTTTACTGGAATTTAGTAAATTTTATAACATTAGTGATGTGCAGTGCGCGACGGTTACGTTGCTTCTATTACTGTTTGGCAACGCGATAGTTCATTGTGTTTGTTGTCTTTGAACGATTCTTGCAGTGGGTTATTAATGTGAACTGAACCGCCATTGCAAACGAATGTAGTCGTGTTACATATAAACCACCTTCGCGACTAATCAATAGGCAGCTGCATTATCATTCGCTGAGCTATATGTATGCATTTTATTCTAAACAAGACCATTGTTTCTCCAGATATCACAGTCAGCCTGCTGGAGTTCCTCAGTTTGTATATGTGCCTGAAGACAAGAAAAAAAAAAATCAGTTCCTGGAACGTCACATCTGTTGTCCTCGAAGGAAGCGTGCTACTTTTTGTCTGTTTTTTTTTTCTTTTTGTGGGTTGTTCTGTCTGTGTTCGCGTTCAGTCGTGTCTCTTGCAATTTGTGTTGTCATCGTTATCGTTGTACATTTCTATCGCCATTTTTCATACATTTTCTTTAAGCCATCATTCTTCATAGAACTCGGAAATTATTTGTGATGTTATCCTTCTATTTGTTTGTTTTTATGTGACCTTACCGGAAAGGACTATTTTCATTTCCGGAATAGTCTGTATGTTATGTGTTTGTTGGCAACAACGAATATATACTGCCTTTCCTTTTTTTAGTTTGGGATATTTCTACACTACGGCAGCGTTCGCTCGTAATGACGTGTGTCTAACAAACTGTTCAGTTATTTCTAATTCTTGATTATATCTTGAGTTAATCTTCTGTGACGAGCCTAGAGAAAAAGCGCCACAAGTGTAGTATAGTCTGTTCAGAATAAATTGAGCACTACTTAAAATTTTCATTCGGTCATTCCGCATCCATTTATACTATTTTCAGTACGAACACTTCCAGTAACTATAAACCGGTGTAAATAATCCACCACTCTCAAAACTCTACTACATATTTAGCCCAAATTATAAAGTTTTTGGATAAGTGATGTGAGGTGCTCATTTAAAGGGCATGGGCCGAGTTTTTCGGATTTCGAGAGAATTATTTTTCTAAACCCAGAGAAGAGCCGATAGCATAAAATTGCTCTGTAAATTTGTTGTAAATTGGTGTTACCATGTAATGTAATTTTTCGAGACAAACGATACACCTATTTTAGCAAGTTTATCAATTTTAAAAAAATTTCAATATTGATCTAATTAGTTACCTTCATGCTGTATTTTGTATCAAAAAAATCTTAATATGTAGTTAAAACTAGTTATAACAAAGTTACAAGGCGAATTTACGATATCACATCCAGTTTATGTTTGAAAAAATAATTATCGTCAAACATGTACAAACTCTGGCCCAGGCCTTTGAGGCGGCCGCCTACCTCACGCTTCAAATCCATTGCAGTGTGTTCGTAAACAGGTTTTTTCTACGAAAACATTCCACGTGTGCCATTGTGCCAACATACGAAACGAAATCAAACTTCAGACAAGGTCGGAACCTCATTTTTAAGACGCCACGCTCATTGAAAATACTGTTTCAAAGCCCTCCAACATGGCTAAAAACGGCCTTTTCAGACTTCCGTACTTCAAAATGTTCTAACCGGATGTATGTGAAACCAGATTGCTACCTGGACTGAAGTTATTTGCAGACTTTCCACCAATAAAATTATAGTGTCTCCGCTTAATGTCCCGTGAAAAAACCGTTCGGCGGGATCCCTGCTTGCTAGTTCAGCGCTTGGCTCGTTGAGGCGACGTGGCAATTTAATCGCGCTTCAAGGTCGACCTTACTGCTCCGTCGCTTTTGAGCCTCTCACGCGCATTCAGTCTCCATTTTGAATTTTTTTATTTTTCACTTTTTTTGGAAATTTGAGACGAAAAATGTTAATTCGGCGATTATACCGCAAATTCTATTTACCTTGAGCTACAGTACATGCATGGCAATAGAGCTAGTAATGTATAGTTAGGCTGTAATCAGTGGGCAAATTTTGAATATAAAAAAATTTTCCACACAGATTGCGGCGTAATTACATGTTAACAGCTAAATCGCAATGACTACACTGTAAAGAAATGTAAATAGAATTTGAGGTATAATCGTATATTTAACAATTTTCTTCTTAGAATTCCAAAAAAGCGAAAAATAATAAAATTCAATATGGGGACTGAAACCGAGCCTTAAGGCCATTTATTTAAAACAATTGCAAATAACTCGAATATTTTTTAACTAAATGCTTTGAAAAAATTTTAGACTAAACGATACTAAATTTTGCCAGAGCTTTTGTTTTTTTAGTAATGTACCGTTTGCTATCAAAAAAAAATATTTTGCTTCACTTCGGCTTATTTTGACAACAAAATATGTAATATTTTAGGGACAAACATCTAAAAATCCGTTTGGTGTGTAGCATCAGAAAAATTCAGATACAAACGACGTTATATAAGTGTTAAAACTGTAAGATTAAATTTTCGATAATTGTATTAATTTGCGTCAAAAAAATATTTTCGAAACCACTGCCAAACTAAAGAGCGAGGCCTTAAAATGAACAGCCTCTATGCGTTCGCGCAGAATTATCTTCGTCTAGGTCCAGCGATGCTCAGACGCAGTCACCGCACAACCGCAGAGCCTCCAGAGCTGTGGTTCATAATTATCCCTTCTCCCCTGAGTCAGTCGCCCCCTGACTGTCCTTCCTACCCGCTACAACCAACCTCTCTCTCACGCTCCCTTGCGTCTTGCCAGGGTTAAAAGCGTAATCGTGTACCGCCGGGTAGGAAACACCAGAGATTCTGCGAGGCGACCCCCGACATCTGCCAACATAAATACTACAACCACGGGACGAGGGTGTGAGGGGGATGTGGTGGGGGGATGTGTATCTAACATACTACTGTGCGGGAACACCACCGTTGCTCGCAGGAATCTTAAACACAGCCGTTCCATTTGCCGCTGACCGTTATTCTGCGGTCCGAGGAAGTCTCCATGAAGGGTGTGTGGAAGAGCTATGCGTCGTTGAAGGAGTTGCCGAGGGCAAGTCACTGCTGTCCTTCGCTGGGGCGTTCCTACCCGAGCTCACTATGTGTGTTTTCCCTGAAATAGTATAGCTGCTTTCTACGTAGCATCACTTTTATTTATTTCCTTTGACTCCATATAAATAGTGAAGACCGTGACTCTACTTGATACATCGGGACTATCGTTTTCTCTAACAAATATAGAGATCGTCTTCTGAGTAAATAGAAGGTGATACATAAATTTTGGACATCTACAGGCTAATGGATGAAGCAATTTTAGAAAACGTTACTTGCTAAACCTTTGAAATCAAACATATTACAAGCGTGATGCTTTGCTGGTGACTTCTTTACGGCGTCGTATTTTGGTACCACTGATTACGGAGCAAACCATTGTGCTAATGGAATGTGTGCGTCTAAAAAATGCAATTTTCAACAAATTATTTTTGGGTTAATTTTGCACAGTGTCCTATAATTGAAATGTTTTGCTTATAACCACATATCACAAGAGCCTTCCTTTACTCAACTACTGATAAGGCTATATGGGTTTCAATGGCGAATATTTTATTCCACTAGATTCTAACCAAACAGCTTGTCGATACTAGTTTGCTCTCTACGATGTTTATTTAATACACTTTTTTTTATTCTAGACCTTAAGGCCATGCTGTCTTGTTTCTACTTGTTTAGCAATATCAATTTTTTACTCCTAAACGAGAGCAGTTATGAAATATATGTCTGGTAGTTTTGTTTAAAATCGTCTTCTCTATTTTGTATGATTTTTTTCAAGGCAGTAAATACTATGGTTTTTAGCTAATTATATAATTAACGAAATTCTGATTAATTGAATTTTTTGTAGAAATCGAAAAATTTCTTGTTTTGAAAAAATTAGCTATCACGGCAAAAATCCCATTTTAATCGAAGCTACCTAATATATTTTTATATACAGGCTTATTCTAGTTTATGCTTAAAAAATTACTATCGAAAAAACTGTAGAAACTAGAGCATGGCCTTAATGGTTAATGGACCTGGCGTGTGAGTCGTGACGTAACGTGGCACAGAAAGTATTTATTCTTGTGTAGTTATTAAAAACGTATCCAATGAGATTATGTATGAAAAGTAGACACACTTCAAACTGTGCCCATATTATTTTTTAAAATGCCGTCCGCTAATTAAAAACGTGATTTCCATCCTCCTCAAAAGTGCTAAAAATGACTTTTTCACGTTGCTGTAGCTGAGAAGATATCAAACTTAATCGGGAAACCAACTCATAGAAACCTTCATTGGACTTAACCATATACTTTCTACAAATAAAACAACAGGGTCATCGCGTGAAGTGCCGTTGATAAACTGTTTCTACGAAAACACTATACGCTAGTTTAGTCCTTCGCGCCTAGAGGCGATGAGGTGCTTGGCGGACGTGCTATATTCAACTTATCGCCTTCCCCGTTTCCGTTCTTTGAACGTAAAAGAAAAGCTAGCGTTTACTAACTCTTAAGTTATCACTGGACTGAAGAGGTTGAGGAAACAGCTACAAATTAAGGTGATCGCCTTCATAGACCACGGAGCGGCGTGCAGAGCTTCGGCCGTTACAACATTATTTGAAAACTGTTCGACGAGTCTAAGTGACGTCTGCTTAAGGCCTTGTTACGGAGTTTTGCAGTGATTTCGAAATAATTTTTTTTTGCTACCTAATACTCATATCAAAATTTCGCTGCACAGTTTTGACACTTATATGTTATAATTTGTAGCTGAATTTTTTTTGTTGAATTATACTGAACGGTTTTTTAGATTTCATTACCCAAAGTACCACGTTCTTCGTCGTGAAAATAAACAAAAATGAAGGAAATTATTTCTTTGCTGGCGAATAGTACATATTTAAAAAAACGCCTCCACACTTTTGTGCATCGTTTGATTGCACATTGACTCAATTTTTTTTTCAAAACTTTTGGTTTAAAAATATTTGAGTTATTGGCACCAGTCTGAAAAAAAACTCGGGAACAAGCCCTTAAGAATAGGAATCAACGAATGTACAACCGGCGCCTCCACCAAATGTTATAAAACATTTATTTTAACCAGTTCTACAAAAGAATTAAAGGGGTTTGTGAAGGCTGTTGTCAGAGGTAGGAACTTTATATTGAGACTAGTTAAGCGGATAATGCTTCAAGTGAGGTTTATCAGTTAAATGAAATACGTTATCTAAATACGGCGGCTTGTACTCTTCGTAGTTTAGATTACAGATAACTAAACAGCTGTACTACACAGTTAAGATATGAGAGGAGCTGTTATTTAATAATTTACGTTTATGTTCTACTCTATGATGGGTGACCCTTTAGACTCCTCAGACCTCACCATTAGCATGATGCCGGAGGCTGATGACGAAAGGCTCGGTTATAGACGGGCGGCGGCACGTCGTGGGTCTCGACCCAGGACCATCCTGGCGAGCTGGTGACGACTGGAAGACTTGAAGGAGACAGACCCCGATTTCCGTGATACATTGCGTTATATTGCTGCACCTCAGCGCAGGTGGGATGAACCGCTGAGGCCCTTGTCTTGTGCAACTACTGACCTGATTGCACTGTCGTCGCCGCTAGCTTGTCCTTCAGGCAAGGTTCTTGTTGTTCGTAAAGCTGGAATCACACAACGCAATTTACAGATTGCGCAGCTTATTGTATGCTGTCAGCTGCGCAATAATTACAATGAAATCTCTCTCATTCGCTCCATGTCCACCTTCTACATAGCGCAATTCACAATGCAATATACACGCAATTCTTTCCTTTCCCGCCAAACTATAGTTTGCTTGCCTAGGCCTGTCGTATTTAATTGGAATTATTTTAAAAACATATCAGCGAGTAAATTGTGTAATGGATGCGAGGACGAGGATACATTCGCAGCCACAACCTTTAAAGCACTATCGCGCAAATGTCTATTATGATAGGTGATTTTGTGTTGTACAGCACCAGGTATTTCTTACATTCCTCCAATAACCGAAACACACTCTCACATGACCTCTCCATTTTTTGTTCACGTGTACAGTAAAGCCCGTGAAAACTCTACTTGAAATGGCCAATCACATTTCTTGTCTCACGCAATTTGCATGGCGTTGCATAGAAAAATAGAGTTTGTTCTATGCTCTCAAATCGCGTCGTCGCTTACATCGCATGTGATATTCCGAGAATTTTTTATCCGACATGCAATGCAATTTTGGCAGATTGCACAGAAATTGCGTGTTTTTTGCGCCGTGTGATTTCAGCTTAACAATATGTGTTCACCACTACCGTCAAAGAATATTTTCAAGAGGCCTAAAATGGCGAAAATATGTATATTTGCGGTGCTTTGTAAGTAAGAAAATCTTGGCGCAGAGTCTCATAGAGACAAATTGTCGGTGAGAAGACTACGCTAGTTCGCATATTTGAGTCTAGAGGCTAGAGAGACGTATTGCGCGTGCTATCTCGTCCTTACTGATACCACACTTCTACTTCTTGAATGCGCACAATACGTCGGTCTTAAAACAACCTATTTGAAATTAGATACGGCTCATTAGTCAACTAACCATGATGTTACGAAATCAACAAATACCCGTTCAATTACATTTTTGACATCAAGTCGTATACGACTTCATGAAAGTTTTTAATGGGTGACAATGCTAAGACAGTATTGAATTTAAATGATTATTCTTAGTATGTTAGGAATTCAACAACGGATTAATGGCATGTGTAGTACAATAGTAGTGGTATAATTAACTACCTCCATTTAGGCTACATATCCTATATCAGGCAATTGTTTTCAAAAAATTCTGGCTTTCTGAACGTTTATTAATGTTTCCTTTACCGTCGCGGCTATTTATCTTACTTGAAACATATTTGGTACACTTGTGATGTATAATGAAGCCTCTTTTTTTGTTTTACGTAAATTTGTCAGCCATTTTAAATTACGAAGCCACCTTAAAGTGTAGTATTTAGCTTCGCGTTGCTAACTACTGAACATAATATATGAGTTTATTCCAGCGATATTTTTGTCTACTCAAAATATTTGAATAAAAATTTAAAAAATTATTTTAGCTTGTCCGTTATTGAGTAAATTATCAAACTCTCCTGACCCACATAAAGATGGACGGCCTCCAACAGACTACATTGCATCATCATAAAGAAGGGACGTAAGATAATCGGGCATAGACGCAGGTTCACTCAACAAATATCTGGGGGTGGAAGGGGGTAGAAAAGTCACATTACCTAAAAAAAAAAAAACAACTTGGAAATACATCACGAATAATTCCGTATAAGACTCAACCATCAATTTTTATGTCTACGTCTGTGTAAAATTATTAAGATGAATGTTTTGTTTTATAGGTAAAAATATGTATCATTATTTAGAAGATGGGTAACGCATTTATTATCCACAGGCCAACAGCCACTACTAAGATACTTTTAAAGTCTGCTATACTCACAGAATAACAGTACTAACGGCAATTTTAAATAAAATAGGACATTGGTTTTTACATATAGAAATTAATCTTATGTTTGTAAGTATCTAGGACGTAGAAAATTACAGTAATAATTTTAATCAGAATAACTTTGCGGGCAACGTTTGCGTTATAACATGCACTGATAAGGAATATTGCTTATTTCGGTTTCATTTCTTAATTTTTTGGAGTAGTAAACTTTAAAATAATGACGTGTCATGTTACGTACGATCACAGTCCAGAAAATTGCGTTTAAGCCATTTGACGAGGTGAATAGCAATACTAAAGGATGGACGCATGCATAGATGTGGCAGTAAGCTTCTGCCTTTATCTGCTAGACTTTTTATTTACGTATTTCCAAGTTTTTGTAACATGCAACTGATCTTTACTATTCTCGTGGATCTGAGAAAACATTTATCCACACAATTAAAGAATATGTTCGAAATACGTTTTGGAATACTCTTAAAGGTAATATTTAATTCTCATTAATTACTGTGACATATGCCTTCTATCTTTAAAAGCGTACAGAATAAAATCCAATGCACTAAGTTCATTATGCCACTATACACCATCTCAGATCCAAAAAAAAAAAAACAAAAAAAAACACGCTATATACTAGCAGTACAAATACATTTTCTGAATACAAATATTTCTTCAGCAGGCTAAACCTTATTGTTCTTTCTGAGAAGTACACAGGATTATACGCTGGTGAAAGCATTTAGGTTTATAACCATTTCAAGATCAATTACTGACTCGTTACTAGTTACGTCACGAGTAATATTTTTACTTGAAAATATCTGACAAAAGAAGAAATCTCAAGACATGGTGGCACAAGAGAAAAATGTTGTAAACAGACAACAATACGCTGAATTTCAATTGAACGTTACGTAGACACAGAAATAATAGACATTGGTCGATTTATTTTTATTTTGCTTTTGATTCGCTTGCAACTTTTGATTTTTGATGTACGTCACAATATATATTATCTCGCTGTAGATGTACACGTGTTAGCACGACATATTGAATACCAGAACTATTAAAAAGCAGGAAAAAAATACAGTATTTAAACCAGGATACCACAGGTTATGATAAGGTTAATTCTACTGCAGATTAGAAAAAAATTACGTTTTCTCATGAGAGCGTTCGGCACGGAAAAATTCTGTCGATGATTTTACTGGTATCGCTTACGGGTGTAGGCCTAATTAAATACGAAACCGTAGTAAATTGAAATTTAGCTAGGCTTGGGAAAGAGGGAACTCATTTAATTTAATTTTAAAGCCAAAACGTACTATCAATTTATCAACTTCGTGTAACTTAAAATTCGTGCGTTTACGCCTCTTAAGGTTGTTCAAGTGGGGAAAAAACATAATTTTATATTTGTATGAAATAGTGTTAGTTTTGTACACATTACTTGAGAGTACACATACTTCTAACGGAAAAAAATTAGCTCATCTAGTTTTCCCGTAATGGCACTTCAAAGTCAAAATTTGCGTGTTTTTACTTCATACAAAACTTGAAAACCAGATAACATAATGA